>MNCI01022636.1:201496-250937 GCA_015680685.1 Gnetum montanum | reverse complement strand
TTAGATATGATTCTAGGACAAGTAACTACAAGTTCTTTAAATCACCTGAGAAGTAACATATATCAAGGAGTATAATTTTTTATCAAAAAACATTAGCATTTTACTCCTTCCACAACCATGAAGAAGACAAGAAGAATGAAGAGGCTTGTGAGTCAAGACCATGAATGGAGAAGGACCATTTTTCATTATGTATTATAGATAGTAACTTCAAAATAAGGTGCATAATAAGAAAAGAAAAATACAATGTTTCCTATTCAACCTTAATTAATGAATCATAAGGTATGAGTCAAGTCCTAAAAATCAAAGAATAAAATAATACAATGTAAAAATAGTATGAACCAATCACGTAGAATAACACATGATTCCTAGTGGACAAAATAAAGCATAATAAGTTTATGCATAGTAACTAGGTGTTTAAAATAAAATTTTATAAACACTAAAAAATTTCTACTCATAATGCAAGGTTTTTATCAAGGAGATTTAATCAAAAGAACTACATTAACTATGAAGAAATATTTACCATTGCTGCAAGATTCAAAACTATCAATCCCATGATCTTCATAGTGGCCCATCTCAAAGTCAAAATGTATGAAATGAATGTTAATTAAATCTTCTTCAATGATATGCTAAAAGAAGTCTATGTTCTCCAATTAAAACAGTTTGAAATTCAAGTCCAAGAAGAGAAATTATGCAAGCTACACAAGGCTCTCTATGTACATAATTAAGATCCAAGAGCTTGATTCCATAGAATCAATGATTTTATTATTAAGAGTGAATACTAAAGTTTTATGTTTGATCCTACTCTCTACTTAAATCATGTAGGAATTAATGTAATTTTACTTTTTCTATATGTTGATAACTTGCTCTTTCTATCTAGCTCTAAAAAATTAATTTCAAACTTTAGGAAAGACATGAAAGAAGAATTTGAGATGAAGGATCTAGGAGTACTAAGATACTTCTAAAAAATCCATGTAGAGAAAGATGAGAATTCATTAAAGATTCATAAAAAAATATATACTCAAAGCATCATAAAAATATATGGCCTAAAAGATGCAAGAAGAACCATCACTCTACTCCCTCCAAACCTTTAACTCCAATTAAAAGACAAAATTTCCTTGGTTTATGCTTCTATCTATATACGCATGATAAGATTCTTAAGGCTTATTTATCATTAAAAGATTTATATTGTATTTTTAGATCCTATCTTTCAAGTTCCATGAAAGAACCTATACTTAGCCACATGAATGCCCTTAATCATTTCTTGAAATATGTAAAGGGACCATGCATTTTTCCATAAAATTTGTCAAATGTGATGAAAACTTCTATGCACTTTATGATGCTTATTGCTATGGATATATTCAAGAAAGAAAGTATACATTAGGTTCAATAATCTTTCATGGGGCCAAAACCCATATATTTGAGTAGCAATAAGAAAAATGATTGAGCCTTATCATCACATGAGGCTAAATTTATTACAATGGTATATTACATACAACATATTTTGTGGCTCAAGAAGCTCTTCATTCAAAGAGGATTCAAAGTAATTTTTTCCATTAATCTTATGGTAGATAACACATCAATAATTAAACCCTCAAAGAAGAATGTCCTCACAAAATTTCCAAGCATGTTAACATTAAAGACTGCTTCATCAAGCGTGAAGTAAAGGAGGGCAATATCTTATCCAAGTATGTGTCTAATCAAGATTAATTGGCTGATTTCCTTATAACATATAGTTTGAACTATCTATTTTTTTGTGACACTTTGGACTCCCTTCCTATCAGCAAAGTTGTAATCCCTAACTTAGAATCAAAAATTACTTAGGTAGGGGTTCTTTAAAACTTGAGTTTAGGTGTTTGCTGGTCTCTAGAAACAGCAAGGCCTAGATACCTCCAAATAAGGCTCAGTGGTTGTATGAGCAATGTGTTTTTAGATTTACACTTATTATAAATATTATACTATCTTAAATTTTTAATAGAAAATCATAGTTTAATAAGGGATTCAAATTTCAAAACTCTATTCTATAAGCCAAAATATTTTTTAACTTCATCAAAGGAACTTATCACATACAATATTGATCATAAGCTATCTATACCAATCATTCCTTTCATTAAATGTATAGAAAAAATCCTAAAAATCTATTTCCAATCTTCCCTAGAGAAATTCCACAAGAAAAACTAGAAATGGAGCAAGATCCAATGGGTTTATTGTATAAAATAGTATGATTGGATGAGATATTAAACATTAAATTGAGATATCACCAATATGAAAGAATACTTTGAAATATGAAGTTATTCTAAATAATCAATATAAAAAAAATACTAAATGCTTGGTTATAACAAGTAATTAAAATAATTCCAAGGAAAATAAATGCAAGATATGCTATCATTTTATCAATATCTAAGAAACAATGATAGAAAGAAAAAATAAAAGTAACTCACAAATCAGAGAAAAAAGCTAAAAGAAATATTACTTAAAATATCCATTATAAAATCAATAGTAACTTTAATATTTTTTCTTCTTTGGGCCCCTCTGCCTTTTTTTCATGTTTTTGCCAAAAAGGCCTTGCATTTATATAATAAGAAATGAGGCCTCTAGTTTAGATAATTGATCTCTTTTAGTATTGGCCCAATCTACAAATTCAATGGTCTTTGCATTGGCTTGATCCAAAGGTTCCTTTCTACCTTTAATTGCATTAATATTGGTCAAAAATATTTCTTTTTGTTCTTGCATGGCCATTAGCTCATTGAAACACCCAAGGAAAATTCATGTTACAACACATACCCAAAATTTTTGTAATTTAGTGAAAAAAATAAAGGTAGATGCAATGACCTTATTTTCCCAAAATGTATTACATTATGATCCTATATTACTATAATTTAAGGTAGTTTTTAATATAAAATATGAGATGTGTAGCCTATACATTGTAAATCTCATACATCCTAGCTTCTGTGGCTAAATAATGTTTTACAAGCTATAACTACCTTATATTCCAGGTTGTGTAAGGTCTAGGTTCCAAGTATTCTATCTTGTGGTGATTAAAAGTTACTTCTAGAACTACAAAATTTGATATTTTAATTCCACACACTAAGTCATACAATTACACATGTTTGATGACCTATGACCACAACATGTGATATTTTGGTTTTAACTTCATATGTTGGCGATCCCAATTCCACATGCTAGGAAATGTGTGGAGGAAATGTATGGGGTAGGAAAATTAGCTAGAATTGCTCACACATTGTAGAAAGGCATTCTGAACATGGTAGAATTTTCCCAAAATCTATTAACAGTCATGGTAGAATTAATCAGGAGCAAATGAAGGATCCATGACCTATTTAAACAAGAATTTGTCTCATGGAAAGGACCTTTTGGAAAAATTTTCAATCAGCTTGAACTTGATACTTTTAGAGTGGTGAAAATACCCATGAGCCCATAACCACTTTCTTCCAAGCATAAATCAAAGTATTAGATCAATTAGTGATGAGCAAAGTTCAAAAGGTAGATTATAAAAAATGCTTGAGGATAGATTTAGCTATAAAACATATCCCACCAGTTATATTGAGTTGCAAGAAGATTTTACTTGAGCTCTTGGGAAATAAATCCTTAAAATTATATTCTCTAAGCTTTGTTTCTATGAAGTTTCCATCATTTTAGTACAAGTTTGTAGTTTCATTTGTTTGCCACATTTTGCTTTACATTTCTCTATGCTCATGTCCAACATGTAAACTCACTTTTCATATGGTACAAATTTTTATTGCACACATTGATAATGAATTTATAAGTCATTGGGTGATTGAAAAAATTTGCTAGGGTGCTTTAGATCCTTTTCACATGTCTTGTGAATCTGAAGTTAAAACTATTTTTTCTCTAAAACTTTTGGCTACCTAGCACTAAATTTTTTAGATGCTATAGTTTTTTGGTGCTATAAGAAGGACCTTTGCTTAATGTTTTCACTAAACCTAATTCCAATTTTTTCCATCAAGCTATCACAGGATGGTGTTGGTTATCTTGGACCATAGGCTCATTCGTAGTGGAAATAGACACCCTAATGACAAATGGTTTTTTGGGAGGCATAAGTGGTGGTATCCTTATGACAAAAGGAGTTATTAAACTAGATGAATTTGAAGCCCTTTCATCACAAGGGGATATCCAAACCATGTTATTATTAACATTGAACATAGTAATGGTATAGGGGTCATTATTAGCATTTAGCAAGTCATTGTATAGTTGCATGTTATAGTTCTAGGACCTAACCAAGTTTGATGTATCTATTACTAAATCAACACTATCTATCATTTTATAAAAATCATCTTTTAAATCCAATAAAAAATTATTTTCATGGCTAAGTATCTAATGGTAATGGTAGAATCAGTCTAGTTTAAAGTATTTGAGCATGGGTAGATCATCCTTTGTGGCTAAGTATCTTACGAGGGTTCTTTGTTAGTTGTTTGTATTGGATATGGTTACTCTTGAGAAACTAATCAAGAAGCTTGAATTATTTTATGGGTAATTTTATGTATTTAGATTAGTCATTCTTTTTAAAATCTGGCCTAGGAGGGTCAGAGGTGGAAGCACCTAATATTGATGGTTCAACAATGGTGTCAAGGGCTTTTGGTTGCATGGTCTTTGATCCCTGTGTTATTGTTTTTCTTTGTCAACAATGGCCATGAATTCATGGTTCAATTTTTTCTTACTCTTATATTTTTTTGTATGTTGGCTCTTGTACATTATGTATGTTGGCTCTTGTACATTATGTATGTTGGATCATTACTATCTTCTGTAGCATATTCTATGTTTTTGATTTAGGAAAAGGCTTGGCTAAGTAACTGTTGATTGAGATTGGTGAACTACTATAATGGGTGTTAAGATGAACATAGTAGGGAAGAAGGGAGAAGACTAAGGAGCTTGGTTCATAAAGGAAACATGAGGTGTGGAGTTAGGGATGGTTGCTTATGAAGTTAACTATTGGAAAAGATTTCTTATGAATGTGTTCAATTCATGCTTTTCTTCAAAATCATCTTGGTCCTCTTGGTCTTGGTCTAAGCTAATCTCTTCACTCGCCTTGTCAATGTCCATTAGTTATGTTAGCATACACGTATGAAAGTACATTAGTTCAATTTTGTCATAGGTTGAGGAAATGTACTCTTTCCTATTTTGATGGATGCTCTAGAATTTATGTTTGGACTCTACTTTGATATGTTGGATGACAAGGATAGCTTGGATCTTAGTGAAAATGAAGTTATAGTACTCATTAATATTTTCATAATCTAGATTTTGGCCCCTCCACCTAAGGAATTATCTATGTTCTACCACTGTCAAATCCTTGGGATCATAAATACAAATGGATTCTTAATTAGAGGACATGTGTATGAAGTTGTATGCTAACATTGTGGAATGACTAAGAGGCATAAAATGTGTAAGGACAATGTATGAAAGTCCTAACTTATGAACTCTAATGTGTAAGAGTTTCAAGTTGTCAAAATCTCAACGTATAAGCTAAGCTTGTATTAAACTAACTTGTAAAATGTATTAAGCTAACTTGTAAAATGTAATAAGCTAACTTATAAATTATAATAAGCTAAATTATAAAGGTTCCAAATTTTTAAACTGGCAACGTATTTAGAGTTTTAACTTATGAAACTCCGATGTATTAATTGCAATTGCAATGAAATATTAAAAATTAAAAATTTCTCATGAAATTTTCTAATTTTTAGCTACATTGAGAAAATAGGAAATGGGCTTCAATGTGTGCAACTAAACATAGGAAAGTTACAAGGTGTAGGTGAAAGAACTAAGGAAACTAATATGTATAACAACTAAAAAATTCAAATTTAAAACTTCCTAGAGTAGTGAGTTGAGGTGGTGGTGTGCATTGCAATGATTAAAATTAAGTTTTTTAAAAAATTATATATTTGCAGGAAAGAGGGGCAACACTACAACTATGTTGTGAAAATGTAATGGAAAAATTCTTTTTTAAGCTGAAACTTTATTTTAGTTTTATATATTGAAGTTTTCGAAAACCCAAAACAATTTTTCATGTTATAAATATGTTGACAAGAAATGGCAAAAATAGGCAATGGATTGGAAGATACGTTTTGAGAAAAAATTTAGGTAAAGGCCCTCCTTTTAGTGCTAGAAACTCTAATGACTGGAAAATTTGGTGCTAGAAAATCAAAAACCCTAGTGTAGCAAAGTTTAACCCTAGATCCAAGAAGCCTTGAAAAAGGATCCAAAGTAGCTCAAATGATCTTGTCAATCAATTGAGGACTTATATGTCTGTTATCGAATGTGATAAAATAAAGGCAAAAACAAATGGTCAAACAAAATGTATAGCATAGCAACTAGAATAGAGAGAAAATAAAACATGACAAAGCAAGTAATCACTACAAATTTCTGTTTTAATCATTTTCATAAATAAAATGTTGGAAATAAAGGTTCAAAAACTATAGATTATGGGTTTTGAAAACTTTAGAAATATAAGAATATCTTTGAGTTTTGATGAATATTGCAAGATGCATTTTGCTACAATATTCATACAAATATGCTTTTTAACTTTAGTTGTCATTGATTTTCTCTTCTATGATAGTCTACACTGGTTGAGAAATAGCTATGGAATTTTAAATTTTTTCTCTACTCTAAAAGTCTCTAGTCCTGTTGAAAGAAAAATGATTTAAGATTCCTTAAAATTATGCAAACTTTTGCTTAAATAGGTTGTGAATTTTTTTATTTTTTGTTTATATGATTTTTCCATGATTTCTAACTAATTCTGCCACATTTTGGAAGCTTTCNTACCAATGTATTTAACACTTTCTAAAATCCAAAATTACAGCCCATGAACCACCAATGTATGTATCTTTTCTTGCCAAATTTGATGTCACATTTGGGCTATTTTCATGGCCCAAACTCCAATCTATATGCCACCAAATTTTTTGGCTTTTTGTTGCCAATTTTGGTAACATATTAATGTTTTGAGCCATCACACATTATCTTAAATGAAATTTACAACTTGTGAGTTATAAAATTCATTTTACACATGAGAAATTCATTAATCCATAAGTTGCACATAATCTTCATGCCCCCTTGGGAAACCTTCTATTTGATAATGATGTCATTTAGTTTGAAGAACAAAGCGGCAACCTATCAATAAGCCATGATCTACATCATTAGTGAGTACATATTAGGGTTATTGAATGATAATGTTAATGCTATAGCTATTAAGTCCAAAATAGCCAATGACCATGGTCATGACCTAAACCTAGTACTTCAATGATGTCTGAAATATAAGCTTAGACTTAATCCTAAGTACTATGTCCTTGGTGTTAAATTCAATAACATGCTTGGTTTCATAGTATCCAAGGAAGGGATACAAGTTGACCCTAATAAGGTTAAGAGCATAACCAATTTGAAAATACCTATTAAATTTAAGAAACTATGAGCTTTATAAGGTAAATTGTAATTTATTCATAGGTTTATCTTAAGACTCATGGATATGGATACTATCAATGTCAATAAGCCGTAGACAATATTAAACAAGAATTGGTCCAACTACCTATCATGTATCGTTCTTATATGGATAAATAATTCTACATCTACCTTGCAATATTTGAAATCTCCATGGCATTTTTTTCTGTATTAAAAATGAGATGATGGAGTAGAGTTACCTATCTACTACTTGAGCCATGCATTGGTAGCATATGAGGCCTAATACACTAAGGTTAAAAGGCATTGTTTAGCCTAGTATTGTCTCTAAATAAGTTGAGATACTACCTCTGTAAGAGTCAAGTCAACATTGTATGCAATGATAACATGCTAAGACTCATAATGAACAACATCTATGAGAGTAGCCAAATAGCCTAGTGGAAAACCATAATAGCTAAGTTTGACCTACATTACATCTCCCAAGCGTTAATGAAATATCAAGCTATAGTAGGACAACTTACCACTTTCTCAATTAAGGATAATGTAGCCATAGATCTTGAATTTCCTTATGATCATGTCAACATTGTCAATGAAGTACTTGAAGGATATGTGATCATCATGCACTTTGATAGATATTTGATTACCCATGGAGTTAGTGTTTAGCCTTAGTCTTGTCTCTAAAGAAATAGAGACACTACCTTTTTATGAGCAAATCTGACATTGTATGCAAGGATAACATGCTAGGATTATAATGATCAACATCTATGAGAGTAGTCAAATAGCTTGATGGAAGACCATAGTAATTGAGTTTGATCTACATTACATCTCCCAAGCCTCAATGAAAGATCAATCTATAGATAGACAACTTACCACTTCCAAAATTGAGGATCATGATCATGTCAAAATTTTCAATGAAGTACCCAAAGGATATGAGATCATCATGCACTTTGATAGAGCTTTGACTACACATGAAGACAATGTAGCTACCATCATCATAGTATCCTCTAGTGGCATACAACCTTTTGCTTATAATTTCAAATTCCCATGTACTAACAACATAGCAAAATATGAAAGGTTAATCAATGGAATGATGGTATCTTATAACTAAGGAATTACATGTTTAATGATAAAAGGTGATTTGCAACTAGTGGTTAACCAACAAAAGTCTACACATGCAAAGCTAAACATTTACAATCTAACTATGAACTATCCAAAAAACTCATGCTACAATTTATAGATGTTGATATCCAACATATTTTCTAACCAAAGAACATCTTATTCAATGACATTATCATATTAGCTTTAATTTTGACATTTGATGTGTTTAGCAAAGTATCTTCCTTGATGGAGAACTATTCTCTTTCCATCACGTAGAATACTAAATAAACCACTATAGCCACCATCAGTAATGTTCCTCAACAAGAGTGATATGATGACATTAAGTTTTAGTTAATGCAAGGTAAACCTCCACAAAACCTAACTAGCCCTAAAAAGGGTACTGTACATAAAATATAAAAAACAATAAAACATTATATCTAATATTACATTATGTCAAAGGTCCTATGATGGTATATTGTTAGTATGCTTAAGTAAAACAAAAGACCTCATGGTTCTTGAATAGGTATATGAGGGTATATGTGAAGGACATATAAGACCTAGAGCCATGTCCACAAAGATTAGATGCTTAGGATACTATTAGACATACATGGAAAGTGACTACCTACAAAAGGTTAAAATTTGTGAGATCTATCAACCATACAACAACCTAATACATATGTCATTGACTGAGTTAAATACTACTTAGATCACATGACCATTTCAATGATGGGAAATTGATATATGAAAACATATAGCTCTTGATTTTTCTTCAGGCCATAGCTTCATCATTACTACAACTAAGTATTTCACAAAGTAGATTAAATCTATTCCACTAAATAAAACAATAACACAACAAGTCTCAAATTGGTATTGGATAATATCGTATCCCATTTTTTCCTACCTTTAATGATCATCATAGAAAATGGACCATAATTTAGTAGCTAAGAGATGAAAATATTTTATCAACAATTAAATATTAAACATTCATTTTCATCACCATACTATCCACAAGCTAATGGTCAAGCTAAAACAAATAATAAGGTCAATATAAAACTCCTTGAGAAAATGTTAAGCAATGGTAAATCCAAGTATCATGAACAACACCTGTATGCTCTTTGGACCTACAGGACAACCTTTAAAATTATAACCAAATCCATCTATTATAGCCTAGTTTATGAGTTTGAAGTTTTTTTGCCTCTTAAATTGCAAGTTCCATAAGGATAGCTCTATCTGAATTCATTAATGATGAGAAGAATAAGGAGATGCATATCATTTAGCTTGATTTAATGAAGAAATAAAAAATAGAAACACTTGATAACATTGAAAAATATTAAGATAAGTAGAAATAATGGCATCATCACAATCTAAATAGGTGGAAAGTCAAGGAAGAAGACCTTGTCCTCAAGATCATTCTCAAACATGTAGATAAGTCCTTGGCTAATTGGAAATGACCTTTCTTGATTCCAAAAGCTTATGATAATAGAGCATCCAAGTTGATGGACATGGATGGAAATGAGTTGATCAATCCGATCAACCATTCCTATCTCAAATCTTATTATATCTAACATTGAACTATTTTCTTGTAGCCTTTGTTTTCCCTTATTTATAATTTTAAATGGATGATGATCATTGATAACTTTATTAGCCTACAACAAGTAAGTGCACATGACCTCTTATCGTATTTCTGTCATCTCAAAAGACTACAAACTTTGTATTAATCTATTAAACAAAACATATATTTTTAATGTTCTACTATTTGTAACCAATTATGGCCTGTATCTATTTTTTCTTTAACATGGCCTTATGTAATCTCTTGTAATCATATGAATTCATTAAGCTATTTTCTAATCCTCTTCAAGTTGTGTTTGCAGGATGATCTTGAATTCATCACAAAAGTGTGACTCATCATAGTGCTAAGTTACCAAGGGATCTCAATGCATGAGATTTGATTAGCTTATTTGACCTTTTCAATGATGCTTATCTCACATCATCTCAGTTAATCCTCTTGCGTCATAACCTCATAACTAAATTGTAGCCTTCCTTACCTTGCTAACAATGAAAAGCTATGTTTTACATCCATGCACCATGATCATGTGACATCTCCCTCAACATTCTCTATTACTCAATTCACTGAATGTAGCACATCCGATTCAACAAGAAAATCAAGCAAAGTTTGGCCTTGGGAATGAAACCAAATGAAGGTTTTTACCCTAAAAATATGAGGAAGCAAATTACTAAGATAACCAAGGGGCTGATGCATCCTAAGGTGGAATTTAAAGGTAGAAATAATTGTAATTTGATGGGAATTTAAAGGTAGAAATAGTTTTCTTATTTTCCCATTAAAAATATTACATTTTGGCCTTATTTTGGCAAAGCTTTTGACCATTTTTAATGTAAAAGAGTGAGATTTATAGCCCACACACTATGAATTTTCCTTATGCTAGTGTGTGAGATTCAAAAATAATTGAACATGATGTCATTTTATCCATATGCTATACCACCCTATCCCACACACTATGCATGTGTGTGGGACAATGTGTGGAACTAAAATGTTCCACATCTTGGAATTTGGGCCATGAAAATAGCCCCAATATGCTACAAAATTTGGTAGAAAAAATCACATACGTTGGTGGCCCATATGCTATAGTTTTGGGTGGTGAAAAGTGTCATATACATTGGTGTTTTAGGTACAAAAGGTCAAAAATGCTGGTAGTACACATGTTGTAGTTTTTGACCATAAAAATGATCCAAATATGCTTTACAAATGTCCAAAATTTTACAAAATCAAACTACAAAAGAATCATCAAATTAATGCCTTACTTAAGTAAGAATTAATGGAGTTTTCAAGACTTTTAGATCATTTTGCGTTCAGCAGAACTTTAGACTTTTAGAGAAAAGTAAGATCTAAGAGTTCAAACCTTTCCCTCAGTAGAAATCATCAAGAGTAGAGAGAACCTATTGTAGATAATGTTCAAAACTAGATCGGTTGAGATAGACAAGTGTTGATGTAGTGGTAGAACACATCTTACAATCTACATCAAACTTTAAGGATATTTTTGTACTCTCAAGATTTTAAAGCCCATGATCTATACTCTTTAAACCTTCCACTTTTCAAAAATTATTATAATAGTTCATAAAAATTTTATAGCTGATGAGAGTGGTTACTCTAGCAATTACTCTAATTATTAGAGTGGTTACTCTAGAGGTTACTCTAGCAGTTACTCCAATTATTAGAGTGGCTACTCTAGTGGTTACTCTAGTAGTTATTCTAATTATTAGAGTCGTTACTCTAGCAGTTGCTTTAGTAGTTATTCTAGTTATTAAAGTAGTTACTCTAATTATTAGAGTAGTTGATCCCAACTTTATAAATACAGTGCCCAGGCACACAATTGAGAGGAAGTCTTTTAGCAGTCAAGTAGAAAAACTCTTGTAGTTTATTTGAAAGTTAGACTATTTTCCAAGTGCCCACAGTAGGAGGTCTAAGAGTGGATGGATATTTATTTGAGTATTGTGTACCTGAGCATACCTTGTGTACGACAATAAAGACAAGCTCTTTGATTCATACTTGCAACATTTCAAATTTGTTTTCTTACACATTTATTTTATTTTATTTTCTTATGCATTTATTTTATTTTATGCACTTTACATTTCTGTTATTAGCACAACAATTCATTTTGATCAATTAAGCAAATTGTTAAGTTACACAAGCATGACCACTTCGAGCATATGTGTAATGCTTGGTAACCCAGTAATGATTAGTGTTTGGTAATCCTAGTAGTGTTGCACTAGTTCAAGATGTGTACAAAAAGTGGGAATAGATGCTAGTGTTAGGATTAGTTAGAACTTAGTTAATGTGTAGTTAAGTTAAATTAGCCACTTAGTTACGTCTCTCCTTCCTTACTAGTGTAGGACATAAAAACATAAAAGCTATAAAAATCATATGCCTCAAGCTTGCTTAACCATACAATCATGACATACAGGTAAGCTTGGGAAGACAACAATCAACCATCCCATCATTGTTCCACAAAGATGCATAATCACTTAGTCCTTGAAATTTTACCGAATCATGCTTGAAATGCTCATATTCATATGGTTGAGCGTAGGGGTTCCTCACTGCTCATCATTGGCATGGTTGCTGGGTACTTAGTTGTTTGTGCGCTAATTAGAACATAGGAAATCATTCACATCATTAGAACAAACCAATAGTATTGATTAAGAAAATAATAAATAAGAATACATTTCACACTAAACAGACAAGTATGTCTCCTTCTTCATACAAAAGCACCTCACTGCCTAGGTCTAAACAAGAAACAATCGGTGGCGTAATACATATGACGTTGATCTACCAGTCACTCAACAAGTTCAAGTGATATATATTTATCCCAATGAGTATATAATAGAGTTCACCTTTATCCTTCATTAAGATGAACAACTATGATGGCAAGACTTAGAAGGGAACATAGTGTTACTTCCCGATCATTCAGTTCCAAGCATGCTTCTTTGTGCCCTCACACAAATTAGCATATCACACTTACATGCAAAATACATTGTGCAAGACCATCAATTGAGAGAATACCATCCCAAAGATACACAACGTCAAAGAGATTTATAATAGGAGAGACATCATATGTCTTTGAAGGGTAAGTTGTCCTAGGATTCACCACATGTTTTAAGTGAAAATGAGGGTGGTGAACCTACCTTAGGCAGTTGGCCACACAATGATGTTCCTCACCTTAAATTTGGCAAAGGGGTTGTGTATTAGAACCTTCATTTTACTATTCATAACCTAGCCTTTGATATCCACAGGCACAAAGGGTTTGAAAAATGGACACAAACTCATGATAAATGTGGACATTCTAATCACAATTGCAATTGAGGCCGAGACTATAGAGGAGAAGGTAGTAGACACTGTCATGGTGACGGTTCTCCTTCTTCCTCACCTTTATCACCTCATTCATCCTCTCCTTTAGTATCTAGACATAGTCATAAGGAAAAAGACCATGGTGATAAAGGTAGGAAAAGTGGAAGTCATAGAAGAAAAAGCCAGGAAAAGGGACAAGGGCACTCTAGAGAGTCACGACATAGAATAAGGAAGAGTAGGGAACAACATAGGCATTATAGTTGCCATGGAGGAGATGATCACGATGAACCCCTCCTCGCTACTCAAAGTATGTTGGACATAACTAAGGTTGTTAAAATTCCAGCAAGGCACTAGAAAGATAGTAGGATCAAGAGATTAGATATGAACAATATCCCATGATTTGAAGAGGGATACAACACTGATCCTTATAATCACTTACAAGAATTCCATGATACGTTTACCTTACAAAATATAGAGAAAAATGGAAAAATATTAAGTTATTTCCATGGACACTAGTTAAAGAAATGAAAATCTAGTATTGCTCTTTAGAATTAGAATCCATTCATAGCTCAAGTACTATGTTAGAACTATTTAATGACAAGTAGCAAATGTACTCCCAAGTGTCTAACTTGTGAAAGAAAATACAAGGCTAGAAACAAGAAGGAAATGAACCCTTGGATGTTTCCATGGGTCGATATTATGCACTATTACACTGTTGTCCTAGCCATGGTTATTTGCAAAGGGATCAACTATGCATCTTGTGGATGGGCTTAGGCATCAAACAAGAAGAACCCTTTGGGAATTATTCCTAAGGAAGACTATTTGAACTTAGGTCCCATAAAATTCAAAGAATATTGGAGCAAGTTATTAAGGAAGAAGATGAGTTATGGAAGTGAGAAAGTGTGGTATAGTATAACTAAGATCCTTCCCTCTGAAAGAGGGGAGTAAGATTTTGTGAGGATGAAGAAGAGTCACCACTCAAAGAGATGGTGAATAGGAAACCTTATCCTATCCAAAAGTTGACATTAGAAGTATCAACAAAGGTATACCAATTATCGAATTTCCTAGTTAATATATTTTAATCTATTCTTAATATAGTAGAGGAGTCTAGAGAACAAGGTAGTGATCATGAAAAAATAAAAAAGAGAGAAGCTAAACATGCACGTAGCAAGGGCAAGGGAAAATTTTCAATCATCGAAGGGGTTGTGGAGTTGGAAATAGATAATGATAGTGGATGTGAAATATGTTAATATGACCATCCTTAGAGATGTTTCCCTATAATCTCACATTTACAAGAGTCTGGATTGTATGCACTCAACCCACAATTGAAAAAATGGCAAACACCCCAAAGTTTACCTTACCACCAAGGTAACCTAAGACAGTTCCATCAACCCTTAATGTATTATCCAAGTGGAACTCCACCACAACTAATTGAGCAATATCAATAGTGGCAACACCCAAAATAATGGGGAATGCCACCACCAAGGCAATAGTACCCTTATCGAAAACCTGACCTATACAAATATTACATGCAGTAGCCAATCTCCCCACGTGACTGTACTAGTCACATCACTCCTCAACCTCACTACTAAGCCTATGAGTATTATGGGGCTCCCTCTTCTAGATGTGATATTCCACAAGCATATCATCCTTCTCATCCAGCTACATCTCTTCCACCAATAGCTCCACTACCACCTACTCTAGCTATGCAGGGTGAAATCCCTGCCTAGCCCTAGCAACATAATGCCACAAGGGCTATAAACTCTCAACATACTATTGGTTCCAACAACCACATGAAGAAAAGACATTTTTTTAGAACCAATAGACCAACCAAGCCCTTGTAATCACAAGCAAATAATTCCTTAGATGCCTCAGTATCAATCAAAACTTTGAGGCCTCCTTCAACTCAACCGCTACACTCAATGCATACGACCATGATAACACATGCCATCACTGATTGGATCAAAGTTGGCCACCTTCCCTAGAAATTATTTGATCATGGGAGTCCTTTGATATACATACAAATCGCTAGAAATGTATTGTGCTAGGTTTTTTTGGATTCAAGTTTTGGTATCAACTTGATTTGTTAAGAAATGTACAAGGCCTAGAACTTGCCTCCATTAAGAGCAACATTCACTTAGAGTTGGCTGACCAATCCATCATTATCCCATTGGGACTAGTTGAGGACATTTTTATCACTGTTTGTGAATGGTCATACCTAGTTGATTTCCTAGTGATTTAGGTAAACAATAGTAAGGGGAACTTCTCAATCATAATGGGAAGAGCACCATCGATGCATACCTAGGAATCCTTGATCTTTCATTAAAAATATCAAAGGAAAGTACATTCAGAAAGATCAAGAAGAAGAAAGTTTCATGCATCACATATAGTGACATATGGTGTAATTACATGTAGAGGACATGCTTTGTACAAAGTTTAGAATTTCCTCATGCAATCAGTGTGCACAAGTGATTAACATACAAAGATACCTATATGCAATATCCACATAATAGGAAGGTACCTAGTGGCTGATAATTGATCAAGAAAGTAGTTCAATCATATGTATGGAACCAACTGTGGGTTTGACATGCACTTACATTAATAGCATAGATACATTAGAGCAAGTTCACTACCAACTTCCAAGTCTCAACCTTGAAAATGTCAACTAGGGAAAGTTAGAAATCCTTGAGAAATTTAAGTAGGAGCCACTCAAGTTGAAACCATTGCCCACTAGTATGGAATACATGTTCCTTAAAAATCTAAAAATGGTAATTATCAACTCTAATCTTGGTCTGCAATAGAAAGAAGAACTACTAAAGGTAATCAATAGATGGTCAAAAGCCTTCACTTCATCATATACTAAATTAATTGGAATAGATCCTAGGATATGCCAACATACAATTTACACCAACCCCTTCATGAAGCCTCGAAGACAACTGCAAAGGCATTTGAACCTAAAGCTAAAGCAAGTAGTCAAGGAATAAATTGAATAGCTTCTCAAGGATAGGTTCATATACCCCATTGCTGATAGCGAATGGGTTAGCCCCTTAGTTATTGTGCCTAAAAGGAGAGGGAAATGGAGGGTGTACATAGATTTTAGGCTATTGAATATGGTAATATTCAAATATCACTTTCTGTTGTCATTTGTTGACCAAGTCTTAGAAACCATCATAGGGAATCACTACTATAGCTTTATGGATGGATATAGTAGATATAATCAAATACAAATAGCCCTAGAAGACCAAGCCAAGACTACGTTCACTAATTCTTGGGGAGTGTTTTCATACAAACATATGCTATTTCTCTTGTATAATGCCCCTACAACATTTCAATGACTAGTTTTAAGCATCTTTGTACATCAGATAGGAAATTGTGTAGAAGTATTTATGGATAATTTCTCCACTTATGTAGCAAACTTTGATCAAGCCTTGGACCAGTTAGAGCAAGTGTTAAGAAGATGTGTAGAAACCAATTTGAGGCTCAATTGGCAGAAAAGCCATTTGATGGTCTAAGATGGTGTAGTACTAGGGCACAAAATCTCACACAAAGGGATAGATGTAGACCTCGAGAAAATAAAATTTTTCCAAGGAAGTACCTGTCAACTAGAAACTTTCAAAGATATTCATTCCTTGGACATACTGGTTACTATAGGATATTTATTGAGAACTTTTCAAAGCTTTCCAAACCATTGGTAAAATTAATGAAAAAGGGCATACCTTTTGAGTGGACCAGGGAATGCGAATTAGCTTTCCAAAATGTAAAATAGAAGCTAGTAAAAACATCCATTCTACAAGCTCTTGATGGTCCAAACCATTCCATATCATGACTGACACATCCAAATATGCTTTAGGAGATATAGTTACATAGTTAGATGACCAAAAGCATCCTTATTACATCCACTATGCAAGTAGAAGTATCGTTGGTGCACAACTTAATTGCACTAGCATAGTGAAATAATTAATGGCTATAGTGTTTGCACTAGAAAATTTTAGACATTATATATTGGGATATAAAGTATATATACATATAGATCATAGTGCAATCTGGTTCCCCATGAATAAGCCAATGGTAAGCCCTTGTATCATATGATGGCTTGTAATCTTACATGAGTTCGATTTAACAATGATAGATCACAAAGGCACTGAGAATGTAGCTGCTAATAATTTATCTCAGTTGTGATGGGACAACAAAGAGGATGAGTATCCAATTTCTAATCATTTCCTTAATGAATTCTTCTTTACTAGTGTAGTGAATAATCAATCACCCATGGAGACAAACTGATACAATAGCATTCTTATCTATCTCCTCACCCAACAAACATCATAAGACTTAAACCTTAAGAAAAAATAATAGTTTCTTCACTGAGCCAAGTACTTTATAAAGATCAATGGGAAAATTTACAAAGTGTGTCCCCATGGCTTGGTTCGATGGTGTATTCCCAATATAGATCAATTGCAAGTTCTCCAAGACACTCATGAGGGTCCTTGTGGGGGTCACTACCCTATAAGATGAATGGTCATCAAGATCCTGCTTGAAGGGCATTATTGGGCTACATTATTTCAGGATTCCCATCATTTCATCGAATCTTGTGTCACTATTAATGTGTTGGGGGAATGACAACTAGAATGGAGGATCTACAACAATGGATCCAACTATTAGAACTCTTCGACATTTTGGCAATTGATTTTATGGGGCCAATTACACAAATGTCAAATGGAAAAACCTATATCATTGTTGTTGTTGATCTCCATACACTATCCACAACATATGATCTATACCTTGACCTTGATCTAGCACAAAAACAATGGTTACTAATCCTTAACTTCCTAGATGAAAATCAATTAGCTACTGTCATCTAACAAATTTCACAAGGCCTTCAATAAACAATGTCATGACCTAAGAATTAGGAAAGTTAAATATCAGCCAGGAGATAAGGTTCTCTACTGGAATCCCACACATGCACCATAATGTACTAAATTTCAAACACTGTGGAAAGGAACTTATATTATTTATAAAACTTTTTCTTGAGGGGCCATGAAAATATACAAACTTGAGAGCCCGAATCAGAAAGTTTTAGTTAACATGCAATAAAACAAACCTTTCCAAGGGCTTAGGATAGCCAGTACACATGCTACCTATCTTGATGGACAACCTTGCTCACTATTTTGGATCTCCTCCTTCCAACTTAGTCATGGGGGAGATGGACACCTATGCTAACCATTCTAGGCCCTCAATTCTTTTTGAATTTTTATTTTACACATTTTTTGTTTTACAGATTCTTTCAAATTTTCTTTTTTTTATTTTATACCATTGTTCATGTTTTTACTGTTTCTTTGTTTGCTTGATTTACTTTTATTCATCATCTAATAAGTGCTCATGATGGTGGACTGAATTATATCATATTTATTGCTAGTGTTTGGTTTTTACCTTTGAATTATGATGCCAATATTATGGTATGGTTCTGTTGGTAAAACAAGCAATGAGTCCACATTGTCCAGTCATCCATACAACTATATGATCTCCTTTGGCTTGATACTATATAGTCCTCTTTTTCTAAGGATAAAAAGGGTGTGACTTCAAAGGAATTCGATGCATTGTTGCTGGCCATTCTCTTGGGTGCTTGGATGCCTTTTCTTAGGTTTTCCACCATTTTGACATTGTTCAAATATTAGGAAGCTGAGTGAATAAAAACAAGTCTTTGCATGGTATGGTTCTCATGCATAAACATCAAGAAAAAAAGGAGAAAAAGGTGATAATTCAAAGTACACCCCTTACACATAATAAATTACTATGGGCTAGAAGCGCTAGTTATGGCACTAGAGAGACATGTTACCCATGCCTAAAGGCTCCCTCTAACTAAGGCCCTTTCCTGCTTCCTACTTCTCCATCTCACTCTCCCTACGATAGTGGTCGCTCTTTGTGGAAGCATTTTTGTTGCCTAAAGAGGATGGATTGGCAAAGTGTATTGATGTGAGTACATTGAATGTGGTTGGTTTAAGTCTAGATTTGGAATGAGTTCTACACAAGGGACTTTACACAACCTTATTCTTGGGATTCTATTCCATTCTCTCCTCTCCATCTTTCTTTCCATTTTCCACCTCATTGTCGATTTTATCATTAGTCCATTATGGGTTGATGCATTTTTTTCTTTGGTGAATTCTTGTCTATAAGTTTTTAACTCTTTCTTCGAAATGACATTCCTAGAGCCTATGGACTCTTTGGTTTGTGGGTTTGTTAGGGCATAAATGGCATGAGATTTCTTTGGGGAGGACCCACTAACATTTCTTTTTGGTGCAATTATTAACTTCTTTCCCTTAAAAGTTTCCTACAATCAATAATTTCTTATTTCATTCTCATCCATGACATCCATTTTATTGGCATTGCCATTGATATTTTTCATCTATCTTATTCCTCATATTTTTCCATCTTATAGCTACTGGAGTTTCACTCTTAGTCAGAGGGGCACTGGCCCAAATTTTTCAAATTATTTTCCATTTTACTAATTGCCTAACCTCTACACCTTGGGTAGTTTCCAATGATAAATCTCCAAACCAGTTTATGCCATAACCACAACTCAGCGAATGCGCTTCATATCGAGGTAAGGTATCAACTGCATTGTGGATTATCTATCCTTGCTCATTTGTGACTGTGTTGTGTGTGTAGATGCTGAACATACAAATAATGGACTAGTCTTGGAGGAAGCACTTAGGATGGATTGGAACTGTAGCATTTATGAAAGGAGAAAGTTTGGTGACATGGCTATGGATAAACAATGGAAGGCTCAATCTCGACATTGGTAGCAACATGCTCCATCTTCTCTCTCTCTCTCTCTCTCTTTCTCTTCAAGCTACCAAATAAAGGCTTGGATGTCATTTATGTACGAGTTTTCACCACAATGGTCATGAACACTAATGTTGTAATATGCTTATTGATCTATTAACTGGTCACATTGACTCTATCATCCCATTCCACCATCAGTTGTCAATTAGTCAATAATCCCATACCTTCCTAATATTTTGTAAGGAACTAGAGGACTAGTTTTCATTCAGTTGTGGGAGTATGATGAAAGCGGTTACTCTAGAGATTACCTTAGTAGTTATTCTAATTATTAGATTAGTTACTCTAATTATTAGAGTAGTTGCTCCCAAGCCTATAAATATAGTGCCCAGGTGCACAATTGGGAGGAATTCTTTTAATAGTCAAGTAGCAAAAATCTTGTAGTCTATTTGAAAGTTAGAGTATTTTTCAAGTGCCTGCAATCGGAGATCTAAGTGTGGATTGACCTTTGTTCAAGCATTGTGTACCTAAGGACACCTTGTATACAGCAATAAAGAAAAGCTCTTTGATTCATTTTTGCAGCACTTGAGATTTGTTTTCTTACACATTTATTTTATTTTATTTTCTTATGCATTTATTTTATTTTATTTTATTTTATGCACTTTACATTTCTGTTATTAGCATAACAATTCATTTTGATCAATTAAGAAAACTGTTAAATTACACAAGCACGACCACTTCGAGTATGCGTGCAATGCTTGGTAACCTTGTAACCGTTAGCACTTGGTAATCCTAGTAGTCTTGCATTGGTTCAGGATGTGTATGGCAAGTTGGAAGGGTTGCTGGTGTTAGGATTAGTTAGAACTTAATTAATTAGTTAAGTTAAATTAGTTACTTAGTTACCTCTCTCCTTCCATACTAGTGTAGGACATAAAAACATAAAAGCTATAAAAATCATATGCCTCAAGCTTACTTAATCATACAATCGTCACATATAGGTAAGCTTGGGAAGATAAATATCAACCAACCTATCCTTATTCCACAAGGGTGCATAAGAACTTAGTCCTTGGCATTCGACTATATCATGCATGAAATGCTCTTATTCATATGGTCAAGCATAGGGGTACCTCGCTGCTCATCATTAGCACCATTACCAAGGGCTTAGTTGTTTGTATGCTAATTAGAACATATTAAATCATTCACATAATTGGAAAGAATCCTTAGGGTTGATTGAAAAAATAATAAAAATAATACATTGCACAGTGAATAGTTAAGTATGTCTCCTTCTTTGTACGAAAGCACCTCACCGCCTAGGTTTGAAATAGGAAAGAATTGATGGTGTAATACACATGACATTAATCTGCTAGTCCCTTAACAAGTTTCACTGGTATATGCTCATCCCAATGAGTATATACCAGACTTCACCTTTATCTTCCATCAAGATGAAAAACTATGTTGGCGAGACTTAGAAGGTAACATAGTATTACCTCCTGATCGTTTAGTCCCAAGCATGATTCTTCGTGTCCTCACACAAATTGGCATGTCGCACTTACATGTAGAATACATTGTGCAAGACCATGACTCGAGAGAATACCATTCCATAGAGTCACAATGTAAAAGGGATTTAAAACAGGAGAGACATCATAAGTCTTTGAAGGGTAAGTGGTCCCAAGATGCCCCACATGTCTTAAGCAAACATGAGGGTGGCTAACATACCTTAGGTAGTAAACCACACAACAATGTTCCTCCCCTTGAATTTGGCCAAGGGGTTGTGTATTAAAACCTTCATTCCACTATTCATAACCTAAGTTCTAATACCCATGGGCACTAAATATTTGAAAAATGAACACAAACTTATGATAAATGTGGACATTCTGATCATAATTATGATCAGGGCCGAGATCGCAGAAGAGAAGGTAGCAGACACCATCATGGTGACAGTTCTCCTTCTTATTCACCTTCATCATCTCCTTCAGTATCTAGATGTAGTCATAAGGAAAAAGACCATGGAGATAAAGATAGGTAAAGTTCAAGTCATAGATGAATCATCTAGGAAAGGGGATGAGGGCACTCTAGAGAGTCACGACATAGAAGAAGGAAGAGTAGGGAACAATGTAGGCATCATAGACACCATGGACAAGGTGATCATAATGAACCCCTTCTTGCTACTCAAAGTATGTTGGACACGAATGAGGCTATTAGAATTCTAACAAGGCACTAAAAATATAGTAGGATCAAGAGATTAGATATAAACAATATCCCATGATTTGAAGGGGGATACAACGTTGATCCTTAGAATTACTTACAAGCATTCCATGATGCGTGTGCCTTACAAAATATAGAGAATTAATGGAAAAAAAAATAAGTTGTTTCCATGAACACTAGTTAAGGAAGTGAAAAGCTGGTATCAGTCTTTAGAACTAGAATCGATTTGTAGGTGTAGTCCTCTGTTAGAACTATTTAATGACAAGTACCAAACATACTCCCAAGTGTCTAACTTGTGAAAGGAAATCCAAGGCTAGAAACAAGAAGGAAATGAACCCTTGGATGTTGCCATGGGTTGATATTATGCACTATTACACTTTTGTCCTAGCCATGGTTATTCGCAAAGGGATCAACTATGCATCTTGTGGATGGGCTTAGGCATCAAACAAGAAGAACCCTTTGGGAATTATGCCTAAGGAAGGCTATTCAAACTTAGGTCCCATAAAATTCAAAGAATATTGGAGAAAGTTGTTAAGGAAGAAGGTGAGGTATGGAAGTGAGAAATTTTGGTAGAGTATAACTAAGATCCTTCCCTCTAAAAGAGGGGAGTAAGATTTTGTGAGGATGATGAAGAGTCACCACTCAAAGAGATGGTGAATAGGAAAACATTACCGATCCAAAAGTTGACATCAGAAGTATCGACAAAGGTAGACCAAATGTTGGATTACCTAGACAATGGATTTAAATCTATTCCTAAAATAGTAGAGGAGTCTATAAAGCAATGTAGTGATCGCAAAAAAAATAAAAAAGAGAGAAGCTGAACATGCACATAGCAAGGGTAAGGGAAACTTTTTCATTATTGAAGGGGTTGTGGAGTCTGAAATAGACAATAATAGTGGATATGAAATATGTTAATATGAACATCCTAAGGGATGTTTCCCTATAATCTCACATTTGGTAGAGTTTGGGCTATATGCAGTTAACCCATGATTGGACAAACGACAAGCATCCCAAAGGTTATCTTACCCCCAAGATAACCCAAGATAGTTCCACCAACCCTTAATGTATTATCCAAGTGGAACTCCACCACAACTAATTGAGAAATATCAATAGTGGTAGTACCCAAAATCATGAGGAATGACACCACCAATGCAATAGTATCATTATCAGCAACCTGACCCATACGGATATTACGTGCAGTAGCCAATCTCCCCACGTGACTCTACTGGTCACATCACTCATAAACCGCAGTACCAAGCCTATGAGTATTATGGAACACCCTCTTCTAGGGGTGATATTTTTCAAGAATATCATCCTTCTCATCTAGCTACATCGCTTCCACCAATAGCTCCACTACCACCTGCTCCAACTATGCATGGTGAAATCCCTACCTAGCCATAACAATGTAATGCCACAAGGGCTGTTAACTCTCAACCTACTATTGGTTCCAACAACCACAAGAAGAAAAGACCTTTCTTTAGAACCAATAGACCAACCAAGCCCTTGTAGTCACAACTGGTTGACTCCTTAGATACCTTAGTATTAATCAAAACTTCAAAGCCTCCTTCAACTCAACCACTACACTCAACGCATATGGTCATGCTAACACATGTTGTCACCGATTAGATCAAACTTGGCTACCTTCCTAGGAAATTCTCGGATCCAGAAAGTTCTTTGATATATTTACAAATCACTAGAAATGTGTTTGGGAAGGCTCTTTTGGATTTAGGTTTTGGTGTCAACTCAATTTCTCAAGAAATGTACAAGGTCTGGAACCTACCTAGATTGAAAAAGAGCAACATTCGCTTAGAGTTGACTGACCATTCCATCACTATCCCATTGGAACTAGTGGAGGACATTGTTACCACTATTTGTGGATGGTCATATCAAGCTAATTTCCTAATGATTCAAGTGAACAATGGTAAGGGGGACTTCCTAATCATAATGGGAAGAGCATAGCTACGCACCATCGACACATGCCTAGGAATCCAAAATCTTTTCCTAGAAATATTAAAGGAAAATACATTTGGAAAGATTGATAAGAAGAAAGTTCCATGCATCGCATACACTGACATAGTATGTAATTGTGTGCAGAGGTCATGGTTTATACAAAGTTTAGCATTGCTTACATGTAATTAGTGTGCACAAGTGATTGACATACAACGATGCTTGTATGTAGTAGCCACACAATAGGAAGGCACCCAGTGGCTAACAGCTGATCAAGAAAGTACTTCAATCATATGAATGGAACTAACTAAGGGTTTGACTTGTTCTTACATCAATAGCATAAACACATTAGAGCAAGTACATTGCCAACTTTCAAGCCTTAACCTTGAAAATGTCAATTGGGGGAAGTTGGAAATCCCTAAAAAATTTAAGCAGAAGCCCCTTGAGCTGAAACTGTCTCCCACCAGTATGGAATACATGTTCCTTAAAAATGAAAAATTTGTAATTATTAACACTAAGCTTGCTCCTCAATAAAAAGAAGAACTGCTGAAGGTAATCAATATATGGTCAAAAGCCTTTACTTGGGCATATCCCAAATTAACTAGAATAGATCCTAGGATATGCTAACATAGGATTTACACTAATCCCTCCATGAAGTCTCAAAGACAACCGTAGAGGCGTTTGAACCCAAAGCTAAAGCGAATAGTCATGGAAAAAATCGAATAGCTCTCAAGGCCGAGTTCATATACCCCATTACTAATATAAAATGAGTTAGCCACTTAGTTATTATGCGTAAAAAGGGAGGAAAATGGAGGATGTGCATAGATTTTAGGCTATTGGATATGGAAACATTTAAAGATCAGTTTTCATTGCCATTTGTTGATCAAGTCTTTGACACCATCGTAGGGCATCACTAATACAATTTTCTAGATGGATATAGTGGATATAATCAAATACAAATAGCCCTAGAAGACCAAGCCAAGACTACGTTCACCAATCCTTGGAGAACATTTGCATATAAATAGATGTCATTTGGCTTGTGCAATGCCCCTGCAACATTTCAACAACTAGTTCTAAGAATCTTCCAATAGCATATAGGAAATGGTGTAGAAGTCTTTATGGATAATTTATCCACCTATGGAGAAAAATTTGATCAAGCCTTGGACCAATTAGAGCAAGTGTTAAAAAGATGTGTAGAAACCAATTTGAGGCTCAGCTATCAAAAAAGCCATTTGATGTTCCAAGAGGGTGTACTACTAGGACACAAAATCTCACACACAGGGATAGAGGTAGACCTTGAGAAAATCAAAGTTATCTAAGGAATTACCCGTCAACTAGAAATTGTCAAAGATATTTGGTCATTCCTTGGATATGCTAGCTACTATAGGAGATTTATTGAGAAATTTTCAAAATTTTCTAAACCATTGGTGAAATTAACGAATAAGGATGTACCTTTCAAGTGGACTAGGAAATGTGAATTAGATTTTCAAACTCTAAAATAGAAGCTAGTAGAAACACGCATTCTACAAGCTCTTGAATGGTCCAAACCATTTCATATCATGATTGATCCATCCAAATATTCCTTAGGAGCCATACTTACATAGTTAGATGACCAGAAGTGTCCTTATTACATCTACTATGCCTTGGTTCGATGGTATGTTCCCAATATAGATCAACTGCATGTTCTCCAAGATGCTCATGAGGGTCCTTGTGGGGGTCATTACATTGGGAGATGAACAACCATCAAAATCTTACTTATAGGATATTATTGGCCTACTTGTTTTGGGATGCCCATCAATTCATCCAATCTTGTGAGAGCTGTCTATGTGATGGGGGAATGATAGCTAGAATGGTGGATCTACAACAATAGATCCAACCATTAGAACTCTTCAACATTTGGGGCATTGATTTTATGGGGCCAATTACACCAATGTCTAATGGAAAGCCTATATCATTTTTATTGTGATTACATAACTAAACGGGTAGAAGTAGCTACTGTTAATGATTTTACATCATCTACAGCTGCATGATTTTTTCAACAATAAATCATAAATATGTTTGGTGTGCCTAATGCACTTATTTCAGATAATGGTACCTACTTCATAGGTGCAACTTTTTAGAAATTAATGCAACACTTAGGGGTTAAGCATAAATTGACTAGACCATACCACCTCCAAGCGAATAGTTAAGAAGAAGTTACCAACAGGGAGATTACAAAGATATTGACAAGAACTGTTAGCAAGCTTAGGTGAGACTGAAGCACTAAACTGAACGATGCTCTTTGGGAATACCGCTTCACATGGAAACTCCCTACAGGCTACTCTCCCTATGAGTTAATATATGGTAAATTACCAATGCTTCCCATTCAAACTGAGCTCCTTACATGATCCATGTTATGTGACCTCAACGTGATCTTGAGCTAGCACAAAAACAACCCTTAACTTGCTAGTTGAAAATTGACTAGTTGCACTATCATCTAATGAGTTTCACAAGGCATTCAATAAACAATGTCATGACGTAAGGATTAGAAAAGTTAAATATCAACTGGGAGATAAGGTTCTCTACTAGAATCCCACACATGTGCCACAACTTACTAAATTTCAAACACTATGGAAAGGACCTTATATTATTTATGCAACTTTTCCTTCAAGGGCCATGATAATATACAGACCTAAGATCCTAGACAAGAAACTATTGGTGAACGTACAACAAACCAAACCTTTTCATAAGCTTAGGATAGCTAGTACAAATGCTACCTCTATTGATGGACAACCTTGCTCACTATTTCAGATCTCTTCCTTCCAACTCAGTCATGGGGGAGATGGCCACCTATGCTAACTATTTTAGGCCCTCAATTCTTTTTGAATTTTTGTTTTACACATTTTTCCAATTTTTCTTATTTATTTTTTATACCATATTTCATGTTTTTACTATTTATTTGTTTGCTTGATTTACTTTTATTCATCATACAATAAGTGCTCATGATGGTGGATTGCATTATATCATATTAATTGCTAATGTTTGGTTTTTACCTTTGAATTATGATGCTGATTTTAAAGTATGGTTATTTTGGTAAAATGGGCGATGAGTCCACGTCGTCCACTCATCCATACAAATCTATGATCTCCTTTTTCTTGGAATTGTATATTCCCCTTTTTCTAAGTAAATTTATTAATGAATTGGTGGCTAGGTACTTTTCAAACCAAGAAAAGACTCAAAGAATGAAAAGGGTGTGACTTCAAGGGGATTCGATGCATTTATGCTAGGAATTCTCTTGGGTGCTTGGATGCTTGTTTCTTGGCTTTTCCACCATTCTAACATTATTCAAAAATTAGGAATCCAAGTGAATAAAAATAAATTTTTTCATGGTGTGGTTCTCACACACAAAAGAGAGAGAAAGAGAGAGAGAGAGAGACAGAGAGAGAGAGACAGAGAGAGACAGAGAGAAGAAAAGAGAAAAGTGAGAATTCAAAGCACACCCCTTAGACATAATAAAGCAATATGCGCTACAAGAACTAGTTATGAAACTAGAAATACATGTTACCCATGCTTGAAGGTTTTCTCTATCTAAGGCCCTTTCTCATTTCCTTTTTCTCCATCTCACTCTCCTTGGGATGGTGGTTGCTCTTTGTGAAGGCATTCTTGTTGCTTCAAGAGGATGGATTGACAAGGTGTATTAAAGAAACGTTAGCGAATGTGGTTGGTTTGAGTCTAGATTTGGGATAAAGATCTACTCAGTCATCTTAAACATGAAATACAAAAGGGTCTTTACACAACCTTGTTCTTGGGATTTCATTCCATTCTCTCCTCTCCATATTTCTTCCCATTTTCCACCTCATTTCCTATTTTATCATTAGTCTGTTTTGGGTTGATGCATTATTTTTCTTTGGTGAATTCTTGTGGGAAAGTTTTTAACTCTTGCTTCCAAATGAGATTCCTAGAGCCTATAGACTCTTTGGTTTGTGGGTTTGTCAGGGAATAAAAGACATGAGCCTACTTTGGGGAGGACCCACTAGCATTCACTTTTGGTGCAATTATTAAGTTCTTTTCCTTAAATATTAACTTCAATCAATTATCTCTTGTTTCATCCGAATCCATGACATCCATTTTATTGTCATTGACATTGTTATTTTTTCCCATATTTCTTGTTTCTCATATTTTTCCATCTTATAGCTACTAGAGGTTTTCTCTTAGTCATGGGGGCCCTAGTACAAATTTTTCAATTTTCTTCATTTTACTATTCACCTAACCCCTACACCTTGGGTAGTCACCTATGATAAATCTTTGAACTAGTTTCTACCATAACCACAACTCAGCCAATGTGCTTCATATCGAGGCAAGGTATCAACTACATTGTGGATTATCTATCCTTGATCATTTGTGACTTTGTTGTATGTGTAGATGGAGATCATACAAACAATGGACTGGGCTTGGAGCAAGCACTTAGTATGGACCAAAACTAGAGCATTTAGGAAAGGAGCAAGTTTGGTGGCATGGCTATGGATAAAAAATGGAAGGTGCAATCTTAGCATTGACAGCAACATGTTTCATTTTCTTTCTCTCTCTCTTTCTCTACAAGCTACCAAATAAAGGCTCGGATGTCATTTATGTATGAGTTTTCACCACAATGATCATAAACATTAATGTTGTAATATGGTTATTGATCCGTTCACTAGGCATGTTGAGTCTATCATCCCATTCCACCATTAGTTGTTAATTAGTCAATAATTTCATACCTTCCCAATATTTTGTAAGAAACCTAAGGACAAGTTTTCATTTATTCATGGGGGTATGATGAGAGTGGTTACTTTAGCGTTACTCTAGTAGTTACTCTAGTAATTACTTTAATTATTAGAGTGGTTACTCTAGTAGTTACTCTAATTGTTACTCTAGTAGTTATTCTAATTATTAGAGTGGTTACTCTAATTATTAGAGTAGTTGCTCCCACATCTATAAATACAGTGCCCAAGAACATAATTGGGAGGACATCTTTTAGTAGCCAAGTAGTGAAACTCTTGTAGTCTATTTGAAAGTTAGAGTACTTTCCAAGTGCTTATAGTAGGAGTTCTAAGTGTAGATGGATCTTTATTCAAGCATTGTGTACCTGAGCACACGTTGTGTACAGAAATAAAGATGAGCTCTTTGATTCATCCTTGCAGCACTTCAGATCTGTTTTCTTACACACATTTCTATTTTATTTTCTTATGCATTAATTTTATTTTATTTTATTTTTTGCACTTTACATTTCTGTTATTAGCATAGTAATTAATTTTGGTTAATTAAGAAAATCATTAAATTACACAAGCATGATTGCTTCGAGCATACGTGTAATGCTTGGTAACCAGGTAATTATTAGCATTTGGTAATCCTAGTAGTGTTGCACTGGTTCAAGATGTGTATGGCAAGTGGGAATGGATGCTTGTGTTAGGATTAGTTAGAACTTAGTTAATGAGTAGTTAAGTTAAATTAGTCACTTAGTTACCTCTCTCCTTCCTTACTAGTGTAGGACATAAAAACATAAAAGCAATAAAAATCATATGCCTCAAGCTTTCTTAACCATAAAATCATGACATAAAGGTAAGCTTGGGAACACAATGATCAACCAACCCATCCTTGTTCCACAAGGGCACATAAGTACTTAGTTCTTGGAATTCGACCAGATCATGCATAAAACACTCATATTCATATGGTTGACCATAGGGGTTCCTCGCCACTCATCAGTAGCCTTTCTTGTTTTGCCATATTATTTTTCCATCTTTCTATTATTAGATATAGCATTTAGATCATTGTTTCTTATGTTTTCACATAATTACGTTTACATACTTAGTAATAGATCCCCTAAGTCCTCAAGTTCTTGGAAAGACTATTTGAGACACTTTGGATCCTTTTAAGGCCCATGGATTCTGAATTTAAACTATTTTGCATAGGATTTTTCAATTCTCAAACACTAAAGTTTTTTGTTGTTACAATCAATTCATCTTAATAGTGAGGAAAAACCAATATCTATTTTTTATGTGTTCCTAGATCACACATAAAATATTTATATTTTTGAAATGTTTGTGGTATTTCTAGAGATTCAAATAATTTTAAATATTTAATTAACAAATTTATTGGCCTATATCCTCACATTTGTTATCTAAAACCTTATATACTCTATGTATATAGAAATAAAATAATACTTCTTATTTAAGGGGTTTTGAGTTTTCTTGCATTTTAATAGAGAAAGCATAGGGTAGCCATAAAAGATATCACGGGTAGACCTTGAGATGATAGATGCTTCATTTTTATTAACGATGGACCTATGGAATCTACCCCATATTTGTTGTATATTTTGTACCTTTATAAAATAGGAGACAATACAAATTTTAAATATTTGAACCATATACCTTTCCTTATAAATAAATAATGAGGTGTTGACTTAGTAATAAGATTCTTGGCCTAGTAACCTTATGTCATAGATTTGATTCTACAAGGAAACACTAAATTAGCAATTAAAATATATTTCATAAAAGGAATTCTAAAACTGGTATGATAGATCCAAGGGATCTTAGTGGATATAAGTAAAAAATTTAATTTTTGGTTTCATAATAAAGTATGATATGAAATTTTTGTTTTTGCCATATTTTCAGAGATCTCACAAGGGTAATTCTTTATTTTAATGTCCTCTATACTTTTAAGGATAAAATACTATTATTTTATTATATATTTTTACTTTATTAAATATTATTATTTTAATATTATTTTTAGAATATATTTAAATAAAATTTTAAGATGAATAACTTTGTTTCTAGAAGTCTCATTATGGTAAACCAAGTATCATTAGGATCATCTCCTTATAGGCACACGGGTTTCTCATTTTCATATAATTATATTTATTTAATTACTAATGCTAATATTATAGAATTTTCCTACACCATATTGTACCTTTTATTTATGCTTCGAATCAATAATTTTTATTAATTACATGTTTATTTTATGATATAGGAATATTAATCTTAAATTTAGATCCTTGGAGGGTTTTATAGGCCAACATGACCTATGAATTTTTTAATAAATATATTATTTTATTTATTAATTTCTTAAAAATGATGTATTTATATCTATTAAAATTAAAACTTTGGGGGCTTGGGTTCGACCCCATAAACTCGTGTTAAACATTTTATTTTAATTTTTATTATTATTTTATTCTACCCTACCTCAGTAGTTAAAATTGTGGTTCAGCAGACACAAGGTGGGGGTTGGATATGGATAAATGGTGATTCTAGGTTAATTCCCAATAGTAAAATTTTCATAGTTTTTCTAAATAATAAGTTAATAATTCTAATAATTTAATATTATTTGAATGCACAAATAATAAGAAACTTAAAACATGATATCTTTAAAACTGTAAGTCTAATCAAGATGAAATTTATACCATTGGAATCATCCCAATCAGCACTATGCCTTAGACATGGTTTTAAGTATCAAAAATGAAGTTGAATTTTCCAATATTTTGTAATGTTCACTAGCTTATTCTACCAAAACAACATTACTGAATTGATGTGTGGATGACATGATAACTTATAAATGACTATAAGTTACTTAGGAAAATGATTTTCAAGAAAACAAGATCAATTTAGGTCATGGTTACTAACCTTTTAGGAGAAAATCAAGAATGTCCTTAATTAATTAATATTTATAGTACTTAGATGAGTAAAATTTACAGGGATTGGTGTAACCTTGTTTCACCAAAATCTCTTATCATTGATGAATCTTGATAAGGCATAGTTAGATTTTCTATGATCAATGATATCCATGAAAGGCATTTTTTGTTGGTTGGTGGGATATCTTAGACATATGGTGCATCTAGCGACAATCAATGACTTTCTCTATATCATGGCTTGGTTCATCATTAGATTCATGTTGTAGTTGGTCCATGGTTTTGTTCGGTCCTTGGTTCATGATTTGTTTTGATACCAATTATGACATCCCATCCCTGTATGTCATGGAAAATATCAAATATACATTATATTACATAATATGCATAAGAAGAACATATAAAAAATGTCAAATATATGTAATATTCGACATAATGCATGAAGGAAATAATAAAGAAAGTGCATAAAGAGAAAGAAAATAATTTATTGATATAGAATAGTGTATTCAGATCATTCTTTGAGAGTGTTCCTTTAGGTTTTCTACTTTTGGCATTTGACAAGCGGCAAGGTACCCTTACGCTTAACCATATAAATACGAGTGTTTCATGCATGATCTAGTCAAATTCCAAGGACTAAGTGCTTATGCGCTCTTGTGGAATAAGGATGGGTTGGTTAATATTTGTCTTCCCAAGCTTACTTGTATGTGATGATTGTTTGGTTAAGTAAGCTTGAGGCATATGATTTTTATAGCTTTTATGTTTTTATGTCCTGCACTAGTAGGGAATGAGAGAGGTAACTAAGTGACTAATTTAACTTAACTACTCATTAACTAAGTTCTAACTAATCCTAACACTAGCATCCATTCCCACTTTCCATACACATCTTGACCAGTGCAACACTACTAGGATTACCAAAAACTAATTGTTATTGGGTTACCAAGCATTACACGCATGTTCGAAGTGGTCGTGCTTGAGTAATTTAATGATATTCTTAATTGATCAAAATTAATTGTTGTGCTAATAACAAAAATGTAAAGTGCATAAAATAAAATAAAATAAAATAAAATAAATGCATAAGAAAATAAAATAAAAGAAATGTGTAAGAAAAAAATATCGAGTGCTGCAAGGATGAATTGAAGAGCTTGTCTTTATTATTGTACACAAGGTGTGCTTTGGTACACAATGCTCAAATAAAGATTCATCCATACTTAGACCTCCTACTGCAAGCACTTGAAAAATACTCTAACTTTCAAACAGACTACAAGAGTTTTGCTATTTGACTGCTAAAGGAATTCCTCCTAATTTTGCACATGGGTACTATATTTATAGGCTTGGGAGCAACTACTCTAATAATTAGAATAACTACTAAAGTAACCACTAGAGTAACCACTCTCATCATACTCCCACAACTGAATGAAAACTAGTCCTCTAGTTCCTTACAAAATATTGGGAAGGTATGGGATTATTGACTAATTAACAACTGATGGTGGAATGTGATGATAGACTCAATGTGACCAATGGATGGATCAATAAGCATATTACAACATTAGTGTTCATGACCATTGTGGTGAACACTCATACATAAATGACATCCAAGCCTTTATTTGGTAGCTTGAAGAGAAAAAAAGAGAGAGAAAGAAGATGGAGCGTGTTTCTGCCAATGCAAAGTTTGCACCTTACATTATTTATCCATAGCCATGCCATCAAACTTGCTCCTTTCATAAATTCTCCAGTTCCAATCCATCTTGATTGCTTTCTCCAATCCCAGTCCATTGTTTGTATGATCACCATCTACACACACAACACAGTCACAAATGAGCAAGGATAGATAATCCACAATGCAGTTATATGTTTCCTTACTATGAAGCGCATTAGCTGAGTTGTGGTTATGGCATAAACTGGTTTGGAGATTTATCATTGGCAACTAGACAAGGTGTAGGGTTTAGGCAATTAGTAAAATGAAAAAATTAAAAAATTTATGCTAGGGCCCCCGTGAATAAGAGTGAAACTCCAGTAGCTATAAGATGGAAAAATATCAGGAACAAGAAAGATGAAAAATATCAATGGCAACGTCAATAAAATGGATGTCATGGATGGGGATGAAACAAGAAATGATTGATTATAGGAAATTTTTAAGGGAAAGAAGTTAACAATTGCACCAAAAAGAAATGTTAGTGGGTCCTCCCCAAAGTAGGCTCATGCCCTTTATGCCCTCACAAACCCACAAACCAAAGAGTCCATAGGCTCTAGGAATGTCATTTGGAAGCAAGAGTTAAAAACTTATCCAAAAGAATTCACCTAAGAAAAACAATGCATCAACCCATAATGGACTAATAATAAAATTGACAATGAGGTGAAAAATGGAAAGAAATATGGAGAGGAGAGAATTGAATGGAATCCTAAGAATAAGGTTGTGTAAAGCCCCTTGTGTAGAACTCATCCCAAATCCAGACTTAAACCGACCACATTCAATGAACTCACATCAGTATACTTGGCCAATCCATCCTCTTAAGGTAACAAGAATGCTTTCACAAAGAGCAACCACCATCCCAAGGAGAGTGAGATGGAGAAGTAGGAAGTAGGAAAGGACTGTAGTTAAAGAGAACCTTCAAGCATGGGTAACATGTCTTTTCAGTGTCATAACAAGTGCTTGTAGCCTATATTGCTTTATTATGTCTAAAGGGTGTACTTTGAATTTTCACATTTTTCTCTTTTCTTTTCTCTTGATGTTTATGTGTGAGAACCACATCATGCAAAGACTTATTTTTATTCACTCAACTTCCTGATATTTGAAGAATCTTAGAATGGTGGAAAACCAAAGAAAAAGAATCCAAGCACCTAAGAGAATGGCTAGCACAAATGCATCTAATCCCCTTGAAGTCACACCCTTTTCATCTTTTGAGTCTTTCCTTGGTTTGAAAAATACCCAACAATCAATTCATTAACAAGTTTACTTAGAAAAATGGGACTATACAGGTCCAAGCCAAAGAGATCATAGAGTTGTATGGATGAGTGGACGATGTGGACTCATTGCCTATTTTACCAAAAGAACCATACCTTAATATCAACATCATAATTCAAAGGTAAAAACCAAACATTAGCAATCAATATTATATAATTCAATCCACTATCATGAGCACTTATTAGATGATGAATAAAAGTAAATCAAACAAACAAAGAAACAGTAAAAACATGAACAATGGTATAAAAAAAAAACAAGAAAATTTTAAAGAATTTGTAAAACAAAAAATGTGTAAAATAAAAATTCAAAAAGAATTGAGGGCCTAGAATAGTTAGCATAGGTGGCCATATTCCCCATGACTAAGTTAGAAGGAGGAGATCAAAAATAGTGAGCAAGGTTGTCCATCAAGAGACGTAGCATGTGTACTGGCTGTCCTAAGCTCTTGGAAAGGTTTGGTTTGTTGCATGTTGACCAAAACATTTTGATTTTGGCTCTCAAGTTTGTATATTATCATGGCCCTTAAAGGAAAATTTGCATAAACATAGTGTTTGAAATTTAGTATGTTGTGGCACATGTGAGGGATTCCAATAGAGATCCTTATCTCCTAGTTGATATTTAACTTTCCTAATTCTTAGGTCATGACATTTTTTATTGAAGGCCTTGTGCAATTCATTAGATGATAGGGTAGCTAATCAATTTCCATCTAGCAAGTTAAGGGCTACTAACCATTGTCTCTATACTAGATCAAGGTCAAGGTTGAGGTCATATGCTGTGGATAGTGTATGGAGTTCAATTTGAATAGAAAGCATTGGTAATTTACTGTACACTACCTCATAGGGAGAGTATACTGCAGGGAGTTTCCATGTGGAGTGATATGCCCAAAGATCATTGTTTAGTTTAGTGCTCTACTCCTACCTAAATGTGCTAATTGTTCTTATCAATATCTTCGTAATCTCCCTATTGGTGACTTCTACTTGATTGTTTGCTTGGGGTTGGTATGGTGTAGTTAATTTATGCTCAACTGCTAAGTGTTGCATTAATTTCTAAAACGTTGCACCAATGAAGTGGGTACCATTGTTTGAAATAAGTGCATGAGGCACACTAAACCTATTTATGTTTTGTTGTTGAACAAATCGTCTAGCTATAGATGATGTAAAATCCTTAACAATAGCTACTACTATGCATTTAGTTAGATAATCAACAACAAAAGTGATATAGGTTTTTCCATTGGAAATTGGTGTAATTGGCCCCATAAAATCAATTTCCAAACATGTCGAAGAGTTCTAATGGTTGGATCCATTGTTGCAGAGCCTCCATTGTAGCTATCATTTTGCCATCACATTGAGAATGCTCACAAGATTGGACAAAATTATGGGCATCTCGAAATAATGTAGGCCAATAATATCCTTCAAGTAGGATCTTAATGACCATTCATGTTATAGTGTAATGACCCTGACAAGGACCCTCATGAGTGTTTTGGAGAACTCGAAATTGATCTATATTGGGAACACACCATTGAACCAAGCCATGGGGACACAATTTGTAAATTTTCTCATTGATCTTCATAAAGTACTTGGCTCGATGAAGAAACTATTTTTTATTCTTAAGGTTTAACTCTTATGGTGTTTGTTGGATGAGGATATAGGTAAGAATGCTATTGTACCAGTTTCTCTCCATGGGTGATTGATTATTCACTACACTATCAAAGAGGAATTTATCAAGGAAATGATTAGAAATTGGATACTCTTCCTCTTTGTTGTCCTATCACAATCAAGATAAATGATCAGTAACTACATTCTCAGTGCCTTTGTGATCAATCATTGTTAAATTAAACTCTTGTAAGATAACAAGCCATCATATGATACAAGGGCTTACCATTGCCTTATTCATGAGGAACCGGATTTCACTATGATCTGTATGTATATATACTTTATATCCCAATACATAATGTCTAAACTTTTCTAGTGCAAACAGTACAGCCATTAATTATTTCTCTATGATAGTGTAGTTAAGTTATGCACCAATGATACTTCTACCTGCATAGTGGATGTAATAAGGATGCTTTTGGTCATCTAACTATGTAAACAGAGCTCCTAAAGCATAGTTGGATGCATTAGTCATGATATGAAATGGTTTGGATCAGTCAGAAGCTTGTAGAATGGGTGTTTCTACTAGCTTATATTTTAGAGTTTGGAAAGCTAATTCACATCCCCTGGTCCACTCAAAAGGTACACCATTTTTTGTTAACTTCAATAATGGTTTGGGAACCTTTGAAAAGTTCTCAATAAATCTTCCATAGTAGCCAATATGTTCAAGGAATAAATATCTTTGACAGTTTGTAGTTGATGGGTAATTTCTTGGATAATTTTGATTTTCTCGGGGTCTACCTCTCTCCCTGTGTGTGAGATTTTGTGTCGTAGTACTACACCCTCTTGGGCCATCAAATGACTTTTTTGCTAGTTGAGCCTCAAATTGGTTTCTACACATTTTTTTAACACTTGCTCTAATTGGTCAAAGGCTTGATCAAGGTTTGCTCCATAGGTGGAGAAATCATCCATAAAGACTTCTACACCATATCCTATCTGTTGTTCGAAGATGCTTAGAACTAGTCATTGAAATATTGTAGGGGCATTTCACAAGCCAAATAGCATCTATTTGTATGAAAATGTTTTCCAAGGACTAGTAAATGTAGTATTGGCTTGGTCTTCCATGGCATATTTGTATTTGATTATATCTACTATATCGATCTAGAAAGCTGTAGTAGCGATGCCCTACAATGGTGTCTAAAACTTGGTCAACAAATGACAATAGAAAGTAATCTTTAAATGTTGCAATATTCAGTAGCCTGAAATCTATGCACACCCTCCATTTTCCTCTCTTTTTAGCCACAATAACTAAGGGGCTAAGCCATTCACTATTAGCAATGGGGTATATGAACCTAGCATTGAGAAGTTGTTCAATTTCTTCCTTGACTACTTACTTTATCTTTGGGTTCAAAAACCTCTATAGTTGTCTTTAAGGGTTCATGGAGGGGTTGATGTAAATCCTATTTTGGCATATCCTAGGATCTATTCTAGTTAATTTGGGATATGACCAAGTGAAGGATCAAGATTAGTGTTGATAATTACTAGTTTTTCATTTTTAAGGAACGTGTATTCCATATCAGTGGGCAATGGTTTAAGCTCAAGGGGCTCATACTTAAATTTCTCAATGATTTCCAACTTTCCCCAGTTGACATTTTCAAGGTTAAGACTTGGAAGTTGGCAATGGACTTGCTCTAATGCATCTATTCTATCAATGTAAGTGCAAGTCAAACCCTCAGTTGGTTCCATGCATATGATTAAACTACTTTCTTCATCATTTGTCAGCCATTGGGTGTCTCCTTGTTATGTGGTTGCTGCATATAGGCATCTCGGTATGTTAATCATTTGTGCACATTGATTGCATGAAGGAAATGCTAAAATTTGCACAAACCATAACCATTACATGTAATTACACCTTATGTCAGTATATGTGATGCATGAAACTTTCTTCTTCTTAATCTTTCTGAATGTATTTTCTTTTAATATTTCTAAGGAAAGATCGTAGATTCCTAGGTATGCGTCGATGGTGCTCTTCCCATGATGATTGGGATGTCCTCCTTACTTTTGTTCACTTGAATTAGTAGGAAATCAGCTAGGTACGACCATCCACAAATAGTGGTAAAAATGTCCTCCACTAGTCCCAATGAAATAGTGATGGACTAGTTGACCAACTTTAAACAAATGTTGCTCTTTTTCAATGGAGTAATGTTCCAGGCCTTGTACATTTCTTGAGAAATCAAGTTGATACCAGAACCTAAATCCAAAATACTATTGCATAGTGCATTTTTAGCAATTTGTATGTATATCAAAGGACTCCCAGGATCAAATAATTCCCTCGAAAGGTGGCCAACTTTGATCTAATCAGTGATGGTGTGTGTTGGCATGGCCATATGCATTGAGTGCATTGGTTGAGTTGAAGAAGGCTTTGAAGCTTTGATTAATAATAAGGCATCAAAGGAATCAGCTACTTGTGATTACAAGGGCTTGGTTGGTCTATTGGTTCTAAAGAAAGGTCTTTTCTTCATGTGGTTCTTGGAACCAAAAGTAGGTTGAGAGTTAACAACCCTTGTGGCATTATGTTGCTAGGGATGGGTAGGGCTTTCACCTTGCATAGCTGGAGTAGGTAGTAGTGGAGATATTAGTGGAAGATATGCACCTAGATGAAAAGGATGTTATGTTTGTGGAATATCACCCCTAGAAGAGGGAGCCCCATAATGCTCATAGGCTTGGTAGTGAGGTTGAGGAGTGATGTAACTAGTAGAGTCACATGGGGAGATTGGCTACTGCACATAATATCCATACAGGTCAAGTTGTTGGTAAGGGTACTATTGCCTTGGTGGTGGCATTCCCCATGACTATAGGTGCTTCCACTATTGATATTTCTCAATCGGTTGTGGTGGAGTTCCGCTTGGATAATACGTTAAGGGTTGGTAGAACTATCTTGGGTTATCTTGGTGGTAAGGTAAACTTTGGGGTGCTTGCCATTTTTTCAATCGTGGGTTGAGTGCATACAACCGAGAGTCTTAAAAATGTGAGATTACAGGGCAACATCCCTTAGGATGATCATATTAACATATTTCACATCCACTATCATTGTCTGTTTTTGAATCCACAACCCCTTCAATGATGGCAAATTTTCCCTTACCCTTGCTATGTGCATGTTTAGCTTCTTTCTTTTTTTTCTCATGATCACTACCTTACTCTCTAGAATCCTCTACTATTTTAAGAACATATTAAAACCTATTAATTATGAAATTCCACAATTGGTCTACCTTTGACAATACTTCTAATGTCAACTTTTGGATAGGCAAAATTTTCCTATTCACCATCTCTTCAAGTGATGAATCTTCTTCATCCTTACAAAATCTTACTCCCCTCTTTCAAAGGGAAGGATCTTAGTTATACTCTTCTACACTTTCTCTCTTCCATATCTCATCTTCTTCCTTAGAAAGTTTCTCCAATAGTCTTTAAATTTGATGAGACCTACACTCGGATAGTCTTCCTTGGGCATAAGTCCCCAAGGGTTCTTCTTGTTTCATGTCTAAGCCCATCCATGAGATGGCACAGTTGATCCCTTATGAATAACCATGGGTAGGAAAATAGTGTAATAGTACATAATATCAGCCTATGGCAGCATTTAAGGGTTCATGTCCTCCTTGTTTCTAGCCTTAGATTTTCTTTCATAAGTTAGACACTCAGGAGTACGTTTGGTACTTGTCATTAAATACTTCTAACATAGTACTTGACCTATGAATGGATTCTAGTTCTAAATAGTACTAGCTTTTCTTTTCTTTGACTAGTGTCCATGGAAATAACTTAAGATTTTTCCATTTGTTCTATATATTTTTTAAGGAAAATGCATCATGTAATGCTTGTAAGTGATTCTAAGGATCAGCGTTGTATCCCCCTTCAAATCGTGGGATATTGTTCATATCTAATCTCTTGATCCTATTATATTTTTAGTGCCTTGTTGGAATTCTAATAGCCTTAGTTATGTCCAACATACTTTGAGTAGCAAGGAGGGGTTCATTGTGATCATCTCATCCATGGTGTCTATGATGCCTATGTTGTTCCCTACTCTTGCTTCTTCTATGTTGTGACACTCTAGAGTGCACTTGTCCCCTTTCCTAGCTATTTCGTCTATGACTTCCACTTTGCCTACCTTTATCCCCATGGTGTTTTTCCTTATGACTACGTTTGGATACTAAAGGAAAGGATGAAGGAGATGATGAAGGTGAGGAAGAAGGAGAATCATCACCATGATAGTGTCTACTACCTTCTCTTCTATGGTCTTGGCCTTGATTGTGATGATAAAAATGTCCACCTTTATCATGAGTTTGTGTTGTTTTTTCAGATCCTTTGTGGCCATGGGTATTAGAACCTAGGTTATGAATAGTGGAATGAAGGTTCTAATACACAAACCCTTGGCCAAAGTCAAGGTGAGGAACATCATTGTGTGGCCGACTGCCTGAGGTAGGTTCACCACCCTCATTTTCACTTAAGACATGTGGGGAATCCTGGGACAACTTACCCTTTAACTACTTATGATGTCTCTCCTATTATAAATCTCTTTGATTTTGTGCCTCTATGGGATGGTATTCTCTTAAGCCATGATCTTTCACAATGTATTCTACATGTAAGTGCAACATGCTAATTCTTGTGAGGGCACAAAGAAGCATGCTTGGGACTGAACAATTAGGAGGTAACACTATGTTACCTTCTAAGTCTCACCAACACAGTTGTTCACCTTGATGGAGGATAAAGGTGAAGTCTGGTATATACTCATCAGGATGAATATGTACCACTCAAACTTGTTGAGGAACTGGTGGATCAATCTCATGAGTATTACGTCACCGATTTTTTCTTGTTTCAGACATAGGCAATGAGGCTCTTTTGTACAAAGAAGGAGACATACTTGTCTATTCAGTGTGCAATTTATTCTTGCTTATTATTTTTACAATCAACCCTAATGGTTTTTTCCAATGTTGTGAATGATTTCCTATGTTCTAATTAGTGCACAAACAACTAAGTACCTGGCAATAGTGCCAATGATGAAACATGAGGAACCCCTACGCTCAACCATACGAATATGAGCATTTCACACAAAATCCGATTGAATTCCAAGGACTAAGTGCTTATTCACCCTTGTGGAACAAGGATGGGATGGTTGAACATTGTCTTTCCAAGCTTACCTGTATTTCATGATTGTATGGTTAAGTAAGCTTGAGGCATATGATTTTTATAACTTTTATGTTTTTATGTTCTATGCTAGTAAGGAAGGAGAGAGGTAACTAAGTGACTAATTTAAATTAACTACTCATTAACTAAGTTCTAACTAAATTTAACACCAACATTTGTTCCCACTTGCTGTACACATCTTGAACTAGTCAACAGTACTCAGATCACCAAATGCTAATTGTTACTATGCTACCAGGCATTACATGTATGCTCGAAGTGGTCATTCTTGTCTAATTTAATGATTTTCTTAATTGATCAAAATGAATTCCTGTGCTAATAATAGAAATGTAAAGTGCATAAAATAGAATAAAATAAATGGATAAGAAAATAAAATAAAAGAAATGCATAAGAAAAAAAATCTCATATGGTACAAGGATGAATTAAAGAGTTCATCTTTATTGTTGTACACAAGGTATGCTCAGGTACACAATTCTCAAATAAAGATCCATCCATACTTAGACCTCTTGCAGTGGGCACTTGGAATATAGTCTATCTTTTAAATAGACTACAAGAGTTTTGCTACTTCACTGCTAAAATACTTCCTCCCAATTGTGTGCCTGGGCACTATATTTATAGAGTTGGGAGAAACTACTCTAATAATTAGAGTAACTGCTCTAATAATTATAATAAATACTAAAAGAGTAATCACTCTAATAATTAGATTTACTACTAGAGTAACCACTTTAATAATTAGAGTAACTACTAGAGTACTGCTAGAGTAACCACTCTAATAATTAGAGTAAGTGCTAGAGTAACCACTCTCATCAGCTACAAAATTTGTATTAACTATTATAATAATTTTTGAAAAGTGGAAGGTTCAAAGAGTATAGATAATAGGCTTTAAAATCTTAAGAGTATGAAAATATCATTAAAGTTCAATGCAAATTGTAAGATGTGTTCTACCACTACATCAACACTTGTCTATCTCAACCAATCTAGTTTTGAACATTATCTACAATAGGTTCTCTCTACTCATGATGATTTCTACTAGGGGAAAGGTTATGAACTCTTAGATCTTACTCTTTTCTAAAAGTCTAAAGTTTGGCTGAATGCAAAATGATCTAAAAGTCTTGAAAACTCCATTGATTCTTACTTAAGTAAGGCATTAATTTGATGATTCTTTGGTAGTTTGATTTTGTAAAATTTTGGACATTTTTAAAGCATGTTTGGATCATTTTTGTGGTCAAAAAATACAACATGTGTAATACCAACATTTTTCACTTTTTGTACCTAAAACACCAACGTATATGACACTTTTCACCACCCAAAACTATACCATATGGGCCACCAACGTATGAGATTTTTGCTACCAAATTTTGTAGAATACTTGGGCTATTTTCATGGTCCAAATTCCAAGATGTGGAAAATTTTAGCTCCACACATTGTCCCACACACAAGCATAGTGTGTGGGATAGGGTGGTATAGCATATGGAGGAAAAAGACATCATGTTCANTTTTAATGCAAAAATAAGACAATTATTTCTACCTTTAAATTCCCATCAAATTACAATGTAAGCTTTGGCTTTAAAGCTTTTTATTTGTCACATGAAAATTTTTTAGGTGTTTCAATAGATTATCTTTGTTAATGTTTGGAGGATTGATCCAAGAAAAATCAACAAAAAATATGAAACACTAGTATGAGTTCATCATTAATGCTTCCTTTTTACATTTGGTTCTGTAGCTATTGAATAATGCCAAGGAGTTCTCACAATGGTGAAATAAGGGCACAATAAAATGTCAAGAGTTTTAGATAAGATGATGGTTACATTGGCTATCAAAGTATGGTCACATGGATAACAAAGAATTCCAAATGTCGACATCATGGCTATGGTATAATGTTAACATGTTTGCTAAATGAGGAGGTCTTCATGCCTTATGCTTGAGCTACTGGTTGCTTGATGTTGTTTGTAAAAACCATCATCTTTTTCATAGACAACTTTGGCCACTTATCTCTTTACTTTTTGTTTCAAAGCCATTGGTTCCACCTTAGAATGCATCAGCCCCTTGGTTATCTTAGCAATTTTCTTCCTCATATTTTTAGGGACAAAACCTTCATTGGGTTTTATTTCCAAGGCCAAACTTTGTTTCATTTTCTTGTTGAATGAGATGTATCACATTCAGTGAATTGAGTAGTAGAGCATGTTGAGGGAGATGTCACATGATCATGGTGCATGGATGTCAAAAATAGGTTTTCATTGTTAGCAAGGTAAGTAAGGATACAATTTAGTTATGAGGTTATGGCTCAAGAGGATTAACAAAGATGATGTGAGATAAGCATCATTGAAAAGGTCAAATAAGCTAATCAAATCTCATGCATTGAGGTCCCTTGGTAACTTAGCACTATGATGAGTCACACTTTTGTGATGACTTCAAGATCATCCTACAAACAAAACTTGAAGAGGATTAGAAAATAGCTCAATGAATGCATATAATTACAAGAGATTTCATAAGGCCATGTCAAAGAAAAAATAGATATAGGCCATAATTGGTTACATCTAGTAGAACATTAAAAATATATGTTGTTTTTAACAGATTAATACAAAGTTTGTAGTATTTTCAGATTCCAAACAAGAGATAAGAGGTCATGTGCACTCACATGTTGTAGGCAAATAAAGTTATCAATGATCATCATCCATTTAAAATTGTAAGTAAGGAGAAAAAAAGGCTACAAGAAAATAGTTCAATGTTAGATATACTAAGATTTGAGATAAGAATGGTTGACCGGATTGATCAACTCATTTACACCCATGCCCATCAACTTGAATGCTCTATTATCATAAGCTTTGGGAATCAAGAAAGGTCCTGTCCAATTAGCCAAGAACTTATCTACATGTTCGAGAATGATCTTGAGGACATGGTCTTCTTCCTTGACTTTGCACCTATTTAGATTGTGATGATGCTATTATTTTTACTTATCTTAATATTGTTCAATGTTATCTAGTGTTTCTATTTTCTATTTCTTCATTGAGTCAAGTTCAATGATAAGAATCTTCTTATTCTTCTCATCATTGATGAATTTAGATAGAGCTTTCCTTATGGAACTTGCAATTTAAGAGGCAGCACAACTTCATACTCATAAACTAGGCTACAAAGGATGGATTTTGTTATAATTTTAAAGGTTGTCCTATAGGTCCAAAGAGTATACAAGTATTGTTCATGATACTTGCATTTGCCATTACTTAACATTTTCTCAAGGAGATTTATAATTACCTTATTATTTGTTTTAGCTTGTGGATAGTATGGTGATGAAAAAGAATGTTTAATATTTAATTGTTGATAAAAGATTTGCATCTCTCAGCTACTAAATTATGGTCCATTTTCTATGATCATCATTAATGGTAGGACAAAATTGGATACGATATTAACCAATACGAATTTGAAACTTGTTGTGTTATTTTTTTCTTTAGTGGAATAACTTTAATCTCCTTTGTGAATACTCAGTTGTAGTAATGATGAAGTTATGCCTTGAAGAAAACTCAAGAGTTATAGGTTTGATTATATCAATTTCCCATTGTTGAAATGATCATGTAATCTAAGTAGTATTTAACTCAATCAATGACATATGTATTAGGTTGTTGTATGGTTGATAGATCTTAAAAATTTTAACCTTTTGTAGGTATTCACTTTCCATATATGTCTAATAGTATCCTAAGCATCTAATGTTTGTGGACATGGCTCTAGGTCATATATGTCCTTCACATATACCCTCATATACCTATTCAAGAACCATGAGGTCTTCTGGTTTACTTAAGCATACTAACAATATACCATCATAGGACCTTTAACATAATGTAATATTAGCTACAATGTTGTATTGTTTTTGACATGTTATTTAGAATATCCTTTTGAGGGTTAGTTAGGTTTTGTGGAGGTTTACGATGCATTAGCTAATACTTAATGTCATCACTCTTGTTGAGGAACATTAACAATGGTGGCTATTATGGTTTCGTTAGTATTCTATGTGATGGAAAGAGAATAGTTCTCCATCAAGGAAGTGTTGGCACATTTTGGCCATTTCATGGAACTGCAAAAGTAGATACTGGAAAAAGGAAATTTGTAAAATAAATGCATAAACAACAAATCTATTTTAAATCCACTAGAAAATATGCAAGGATCTATATGAGAACATGCAAGGCAATGGCTTGTTTAATGGCCTCTGTTAAGGTTTCCCCACTCTACAAATTTGCCTAATCGAGAAACACCTTCATTCTAGAAATATGGTTGTTCTCAGGTTTACATTTGCATACATAAAAGATTTCATCGTTTCCTTGGGTAATACAAATGCATTTTCTTCGTCGATGAAGATGACATATTCAGAAAAGCGACTGTACTCACAGTATGAATACTGGCTGCAACCGTTAAAGTGCATATCCCTAAGACTTTTTAGTCTACAGAAATTGTATAGTTTCATATTTTCAAATGTTGCGTCTAGAGATTTTAGTTGTTTAAATTTAAAGCTACTGGGGAACCAATGCTTGTTGAAGAGGGAGCCAAATACACAATAAAAAATCCACTTGTCCTTGAGGACTCACGATTTGATGAAGATTCAGAAATGCAGAAAGAGATACTCATAAAGGGCATAAATAGTGGCACGATTGAAATCAAGGATGATGATAACAAATATGAGTGTAGTGGCAAGGTGGTTGAGACTCCACACCTGCATCAATGTAGGAAGTATGCCCAACACCCCCCACCACTCACGCCATTCTCCAAAGATAACACTATGCTCATTGTAGTCACATCGATGCATCCAGGCAGCCATGCGTTGCAAAGCCCATGGAGAGTTAAAATAGTAGTAGCCTTTGTATTTGACTTCCCTCCATGAACATGGCCATGTCTACCACTATTCCAGGGGAACCACCTCAAACATCTACGGGGGATGAGTCTCATTCGAGAATTCCTCCTCTGTGTCTTCGTTCTTTTCATCATACGTACGCTTTCCTTTCAATGGATGGGGAATAGGCCGTAGCATAACGAAATGTAATTTCTTCCTTGCTATCAGCTATATTAAATTATGATGAATAACACTGATAATCAAGAGCACAACTGTATTTGTGCGAACAAGCTACCAAAGGGAATATGCCCAGCATATCCATTGGTTGTTGCTGGACACTGACATGAACGTGCCTCTCGATAAAGGCTCCAACCGATGCTACACATAGTGACTAACCCATTTTGATTGAACTTTGCTTTTCTGTTGTACGTTTTCCCCAATCTTTGTCCTTTTCAATGGGTTCTAGTTTTGTAAGATTTTCATGATGGCGCTGCAGTGTAGATGAGGAGTCACTTTTGATCAACTTGCGATGAGTATTCATTGACAGATTGGCTGATTGGGTGATTAGAGGGGTTCTATGAAACCTACATAGTTGCAGAGGTGGTTGGTTACGCAAAATCCAGACTTGAACGATTCTCTCTGTATCAGTCACAATAAGGACTTCATGAACTAGTTGAATACGATAAGCAGGAATTATTTTATCAAAATTTTTGAATCAATATGTGTAGGTCCCATCATTTATGTCAGAACTATTATTGGATATAACTTCCATGGCATAGAGTTTCATTTTAATGCATTTCGCAGGTTCAAATCCTTCAACTCACAAATGATTTGGATAGACAAAGGTTGATGATAGGTAGGAAGAAAATCATGGCTCCCAAGCATTAGAAAGATGGAAAAATATTACACACTTACATATATATTTATATATGTATCCATCCATGTAAGCATTAACTCCATGGTTATTATCTATACTACTATGATGTAAATAAATATAAAATATTTTATGATTTACGATGGGAATTTGTGCAACAATTTTTCAAAGTTCCATGTGAATTGAACACTTGTCAATTGAAATGATGGTTATAACCACCACAAAGGCCACTTTTCAGCTACAACTTCTTTATCTCCACAATCGCCACTTGTCAACTAAATGGCACACTTGTCAACTACAACCTTTTTATCTCCATGGTGATCACTTGGCAACTAAATGAAGACACTTGGCAACTGAATGAAGACACTTGGCAACTGAATAGGACACTTGGCAACTATAGCTTTTTTATCTCTATGGTGGTTATAACCATCCAAGATATTTTGCAACTTACCTACCTACCTTTAAATTGTATAAAAAGGCTTCAGGGGTCTCTGGAGGTCTCACATCACACACTTTGGCTCTCACTTGGAGACACACTTTGAGTCTTGGGAGAAGAGCATTGTAAAGAAGAAATTTTGAAAGATTGCTTGTAAGATCTAAAGAAAAGATTTCAGTCTCTTTGTCATGGCCTTGTGAGTTATGTTCTATTTTTATTTTGTTTAGCTAGTGGTTTAGATAGTATCATCCTTGGCAAGTAATTTTGGGATTTTTAGATTTCTCTTATTGTTCTTGTTGACATCCATTATCTAGCCAAAATGGAGTCTTGTACGTGGTAGTTTACGCAGCAATTTTTGGTAGCATAGTAGGATTGTCCTGAAAAAATTGTTTATTTGAGCCTTGGAAGTTTGAACAATTCGTAGATATTGAATTTGGGATAGCTTTATTGCGAAGTGTTTACTCGTATCATTTTACCTTATTTAAATATTTGAGGTCTTAACACAAATCTGCTTTCTTTTCTGTCTATTTCCATTGAATCTTGCTCTATTTCTAGTTTTCTTGTGGAACTATTTCTTTCTCTAGGGAAAATTAGAAGTAGATTTGTGGAGTTGTGCTCAAATGTTTTTACAAAATTTTATTTGTTATAAGTAGGTATTATAAGGACCACGTAGACTAGGCAATTGAACAAAATAGGAACCCTCAACAACTCACAGTACTTGGCAAAGTTGGTTGAATCTCTTTAAGATAAGTCATTTGTAGTTTACACACAATGCAATCGATGCATATTTTACAACCACACACCGCAACAGCATATATACATACTCACAGTAACTACTGAGTCTATTTGGAGGTATCTGGGCCATGGTGTTGCTAGAGACTAGCAAACACCTAAATCCTATTCGAGGTCACTCATTGGCGGTCATGTCCCAAACGGTCACCAACAATTCTTTTGGCGCTAGAAGGATGGCTAAAAATTCAGCCTCTAGGTTCATATGCCTTATAATTTTAGCACATCAACAATTATTTGTTACTATAAAGGCTTAAGAAATTAGATACTACTTTTAGTTCATGACCAAGAAGATTGGTAGTTTGGAAAATTTCAAAGTATCAAAAGCTATTCTAGGTTATAAGACTGATTCTTCATTTGAAGAAGAACAAAAGAAATTTTTTGAATTGGGAACAAGTAGTGGAGTGAAAACTAGAAGATCAAGAAGATCACCCATTATATCTTGTTTATCGATTTATAAGAGAAGATCTAGAAAGTTTAAGAGTTCAACTATCCAAAGGCATAGGATGGAAAATCCTTGGCAAAGAGTTACATCATTAGGATTTCAAAATTATAATGATATTTTTAAGGTAGTTTACAAATATTTTCTTAAGCTTTTCATTCTTGTAAAAGCTTATTTAGTTGAATAATATATTTACATGTGTGGGTTAGCTTTAGTTCATGCAAATGTTCAACATCAAGATCAAGCTTGTAGGTTGTTTGTATCAAATTTAAAGGATATGGCTTAGATTTGGTATTCGAACTTACCAAGTAATAGTATTACAAGTTGGGATGACATGAAGAATCTTTTCTTGGCCCAGTTTGGTAATCAATTAGATCAACAACAACTATACTGTGGGCTA
>MNCI01022636.1:157223-201409 GCA_015680685.1 Gnetum montanum | reverse complement strand
AATTCAAAAAAGAGAAGAAAGAGTTATGATTCCTATGCAAGATTTTGCTCAATTTAAAGCTTTACCAGGTCCATCTCATGTTAAGATAGAGAAAGAACATGAAAGAGTATGATCTGAAAAAGGACAATTAATGAGAGATATGTCTAACAAAATAGTGAAGCTTGAAAAAGCATTGGTAAGAGTTAATATCAAAGAAGAAAGGAATATTAAGGAAGAAAGCAAAAGTAGAAAGCATAAACATCAAGACACTAAGTTAGTAGAAGATGAGGATGAAAGTGATCTTATTATGTCTAACTTTCTTGATATTGAATCTGATAATGAGTTATCTAGTGTTCATTATGCAAGTAAATCTTCTAGCAATGGATCAAGTGATACTTCTTATCTATCAAGTTCTGAAGAAGATATATCTTCAGATGAAGAATGCAATAACAATGAGGAAAATGGATATAATCTCTGATCTAAGGAAAGACTAACTACTTCGAGACCCCCAAATGCTATTACTAATCCATCTATTAAGAGAAAAGCTTTTGAGCCAAATAGAAGAGATAAGAATAAAGGTAAAGATAATCAAGTAGGGCAAAGTAATCCAAATTAGTCTGTTAATAAATGGATAAAGAGACCAAGCTTTATTGGTGATGGAGAGTATGATTTGACTGAAGACCTTAAACATGGCAAGGCCAATATTAGTTTTTATCAGTTGCTTCAAATATAAGATCAGCAAAGAAAGGCTTTAGAGTTCATTAAAGGTAAAAGGAGAGTTAGAGAATTAGAGTTAAGTTATGTGTCTAATGATGATGAGAAATTAAAGACCTCGTATGATAAGGAAGCTCCTTCGTTCCTTTTGACAATGAAATTGAAGGATAAATACTTACACAATTGTTTGGTTGATTCTAGAGCTATGTATACTATAATGCCATTGTCTATATGTAAGAAATTCGGTTTGACTCCTAAAAAATCAAATAATAAGATTGTTCAAGTGGATAAAAGTAGAGTGAAAATTTTGGGTCAATTACCAAATTTCCTATTTGAAATTGCTTCTAAACCCTGCATCAGAAGTAGAGTAACTATTCACGTGATAGGTATACCAGATTCACATAGTCTCTTATTTAGTAGAAGTTGGAGCAATAATTTCTTAGGTTACATATCAATAGATTATTCTCGCATGTGGCTACCTTGGAAAGGAGAACCAAATCAGATATACATCTACAACAAACTTTTCATGATTGATAACATTACTTCAAATGGAAAAAGTAACATGGCTGAAAAAGTAGGTGTTGAAAAAAAAATTTGTACACTCCAAGAAAATGAAAATTCATTTGAGAAAGAAGATGAGAGGATTGCTAAAGAAAACGCTCAAGAAGATCAAGTTGAAAGCTCCAGCGAGCCAAAAAATAATAGAGAGATTGCTTATGAGAAGGTTAGAGATATAAGGATTCCTACTAGAGTAATCCTCAACATTCTCTTTCCATCTCAATAATAGTCCATGAATAAAGGACTTGATAATGTACAATTTGTTTTTTGTTTTAGGAATGAGGTTTTTATACCACCAAACCTTATGTTTGATGGAAATTTTCCTCAAAAATGATTTATATTTTCAGATAAAAAAAGTTCAATAAAAGCTTCAAGTACAGTTCAATTTTAAAATGGGGCTGCATAAATTTCTTTAAGCTTTTATGGGGGCAGAAATGTTGGCACATTTTGGCCATTTCATGGAACAGCAAAAGTAGACACTGGAAAAAGAAAATTTGTAAAAAAAATGCATAAACAACCAATCTATTTCAAATCAACTAGAAAATATGCAAGGATGTATATGAGAACATGCAAGTTAAGGGCTTGTTTAATGGCCTCTATTAAGGTTCCCCCACTCTACAACTCTGCCTAATCGAGAAACACCTTCATTCTAGAAAGATGGCCATTCTCAGGTTTGCATTCGCATACATAAAAGGTTTCATCATTTCCCTGGGTAATACAGATGTGTTTTCTCTGTCATTGAAGATGACATTATTAGAAAAGTGACTATACTTGCCGTATGAATACTGGATGCCACCATTAAAGTGCATATTCCTAATATTTTTCAGTTTACAGAAATTGTATAGTTTCATATTTTCAAATGTTGCATCCAGAGATTTTAGTTGTTTAAAGTTAAAGCTGCTGGGGAACCAGCGCTTGTTGAAGAGGGAGCCAAATACATAATAAAAAATCCACTTTTCCTTGAGGACTCGCGATTTGACTAAGATTTAGAAATGCAGAAAGAGGTACTCGTAAAGGGCATGAATAGTGATGTGATTGAAGTCGAGGATGATGATAACAAACGTAAGTGTAGTGGCGAGGCGGTTAAGACTCCACACCTGCATCAATGGTATCCTAAGCATCTAATGTTTGTGGACATGGCTCTAGGTCATATATGTCCTTCACATATACCCTCATATACCTATTCAAGAACCATGAGGTCTTCTAGTTTACTTAAGCATACTAACAATATACCATCATAGGACCTTTAACATAATGTAATATTAGCTACAATGCTGTATTGTTTTTGACATGTTATTTAGAATATCCTTTTGAGGGTTAGTTAGGTTTTGTGGAGGTTTACGATGCATTAGCTAATACTTAATGTCATCACTCTTGTTGAGGAACATTAACAATGGTGGCTATTATGGTTTCGTTAGTATTCTATGTGATGGAAAGGGAATAGTTCTCGATCAAGGAAGTGTTCGAACATTTTGGCCATTTCATGGAACTCCAAAAGTAGATACTGGAAAAAGGAAATTTGTAAAATAAATGCATAAACAACAAATATATTTTAAATCCACTAGAAAGTATGCAAGGATGTATATGAGAACATGCAAGGCAAGGGCTTGTTTAATGGCCTCTGTTAAGGTTCCCCCACTCTACAACTTTGCCTGATCGAGAAACACCTTCATTCTAGAAATATGGTTGTTCTCAGGTTTACATTTGCATACATAAAATGTTTCATCATTTCCTTGGGTAATACAGATGCATTTTCTTCATTGATGAAGATGACATATTCAGAAAAGCGACTGTACTCATAGTATGAATACTGGCCGCCACCGTTAAAGTGCATATCCCTAAGACTTTTTAGTCTATAGAAATTGTATAGTTTCATATTTTCAAATGTTTCGTCTAGAGATTTTAGTTGTTTAAAGTTAAAGCTGCTGGGGAACCAGTGCTTTCTGAAGAGGGAGCCGAATACATAATAAAAAATCCACTTGTCCTTGAGGACTCGCGATTTGATGAAGATTCAGAAATGCAGAAAGAGATACTCGTAAAGGGCATAAATAGTGGCACGACTAAAATCGAGGATGATGATAACAAATATGAGTGTAGTGGCAAGGCGGTTGAGACTCCACAGCTGCATCAATGTAGGAATTATGTCGAACACCCCCCACCACTCACACCATTCTCCAAAGATAACACTATGCTCTTTGTAGTCACATCGATGCATCTAGGTGGCCATGTGTTGTAGAGCCCATGGAGAGTTAAAATAGTAGTAGCCTTTGTATTTGACTACCCTCCATGAAGATGGCCATGTCTACCACTGTTTCGGGGAAACCACCTCAAATGTCTGTGGGGGATGAGTCTCATTTCAGAATTCCTCCTTTGTGTCTTTGTTCTTTTCATCATACGGATGTTTTCCTCTCAATGGATGGGCAATAGGCCACAGCATAACCAGATGTGATTTCTGCCGTATTAAATTATGAGGAATAACACTGATAATCCAGAGCACAACTGTATTTATGCGAACAAGCTGCCAATGGGCATACGCCCAGCATAACCATTGGATGTTGCTGGACATTGACATGAACATGCCTCTCGAGAAAGGCTCCAACTGATGCTGCACAAAATGACTGATCCATTTTGATTAAACTTTTCTTTTCTGTTGTATGTTTTCCCCAATCTTCGTCCTTTTCAATGCGTTCTAGTTTTGTAAGATTTTCACGATGGCGCTGTAGTGCAGATGAGGAGTCACTTTTGATCAACTTCTAATGAGTAGTCATTGATAGGTTGGTTTCCTGGGTGATTAGAGGGGTTCTATGAAGCCTGCGCAGTTGTAGAGGTGGTTGGCTACAAAAAGGCCAGACTTGAATGATTCTCTTTGTATCAGTCACAATAAGGACTTAACAAACCAGTTGAATACGATAATCAAGAATTATTTCATCAAAATTTTTGAATCAATATCTGGAGGTCCCACTATTTATGTTGAAACTATTATTGGATATAACTACCATGACATAGCATTTCATTTTAATGCATTTTTCAGGTTCAAATCCTTCAACTTGCAAATGATTTGGACAGACAGAGGTTGATGTCAGGTAGAAAGAAAATCATGGATCCCAAGCATTAGAAAGATGGACAAATATTAAACACTTACATATATATTTATATATTAACCCATCCATGTAAGCATCAACTCCATGGTTATTATCTCTACTACTATGATGTAAATAACAATAAAATATTTTATGATTTAGGATGGGAATTTGTGCAACAATTGTTCAAAGTTCCATGTGAATCAAACACTTGTCAATTGAAATGATGGTTATAACCACCACAAAGGCCACTTTTCAACTACAACGTCTTTATCTCGACAATGGCCACTTGTCAAATAAATGGGCCACTTGTCAACTAAATGGGACACTTGTCAACTACAACTTTTTTATCTCCATGGTGACCACTTGGCAACTGAATGAAGACACTTGGTAACTGAATAGGACACTTGGCAACTACAAATTTTTTATCTCTATGGTGGTTATAACCACCTAAGATATTTTGTAAGTTAGCTACCTACCTTGGAACCCTATAAAAAGGCTTCAAGGATCTCTAGAGGTCTCACATCACACACTTGGGCTCTCACTTAGAGACACACTGTGAGTCTTGGGAGAAGAGCATTGTAAAGAAGAAATTGTGAAAGATTTCTCGTAAGATGATTGGCTAAAGAAAATATTTTAGCCTCTTTGTCATAGTCCTGTGACTTATGTTTTATTTTTATTTTTTTAAAATTTATTAGCTAGTGGTTTAGATAGTATCATTCTTGGCAAGTAATTTTGGGATTTTTAGATGTTTCTTATTGTTCTTGTTGCCCAATAGAAAATTTCTATTAAAATTTTACCATGGAAGTGCTTTTGTTTGAAAGCTTTAAGAGCATTTTAGTAGTGAATTTGGTTATTTTTAATGTATAATTATTGCTATTCAGATCGTTGTAAGAAAGCCTATGCTTGTAGTCATGTCGTTGAACGATTCAATAGTCAAGAGGGTTTAAAAATCTTTGGTATTTTGATGGGACTAGAATAGCTTCTTTTTATCTTTAAAGTGAATCTCTGTGGTATTTCAATTAGAAATTTTCAAGTCTTTTGAACGTTCTGTTGAATGCAATTATTGAAATCCATTATGTAGCCAAAATAGAGTCTCGTACGTGGTAGTTTACGTAGCAATTTTTGGTAGCATACTAGGATTTTCTTGAAGAAATTCCTTATTTGAGTCTTGGAAGTTTGAACAATTTGTAGATATTTAATTTGGGATAGCTTTATTACGAAGTGTTTACTCATATCATTTTACCTTATTTAAATATTTTACATCTTAACACAAATCTTCTTTCTTTTCTGTCTATTTCCATTGAATATTGCTCTATTTCTAGTTTTCTTGTGGAACTATTTCTTTCTCTGGGAACAATTAGAAGTAGATTTGTAGAGTTTTGTAGAGTTGTGCTCAAATGTTTTTACAAAATTTTATTTTTTACAAGTAGGTATTATAAGGACCGTGTAAACTAGACAATTAAACAAAATAGGAACTCTCAACAACTCACAGTACTTAGCAAAGTTGGCTAAATCTCTTTAAGATAAGTTATTTGTAGTTTACACACAACACAATCATTTCATATTTCACAACCACACACCACAAAAGCACATAGACATACTCACATTAACTACTAAGTCTATTTGGAGGTATCTGGTCCTTGGTGTTGCTAGAGACCAGCAAGAACCTAAATTTTGTTTGAGGACACTTGTTGGCAGTCATGTCCCAAATGGCCACCAACAGGAAGATACTTTGCTAAACACATCAAATGTCACAATTAGAGCTTAGATGATAATGGTACTGAATAAGATTTTCTTTTCTTAGAAAAGATGTTGGATATCAACATCTATAAATAGTAGCATGAATTTTTTAGCTAGTTCATAGTTAGATTGTAAATGTTTAGCTTTGCATGTGTAGACTTTAGTTGGTTAACCACTAGTTGAAAATCACCATCTATCATTAAACATGTAATTCCTCAGTTACAAGCTACCATCATTCCATTGATTAACCTTTCATATTTTTCTATGTTGTTAGTACATGGGAATTTGAAATTTGTATGTCACTAGAGGATAATGTTATGATGGTAGCTACATTATCTTCACGTGTAGTCAAAGCTCTATCAAAGTGCATGATGACCTCATATCCTTTGGGTACTTCATTGACAATGTTGACATGATCATGATCCTCAATTTTGGAAGTGGTAAGTTGCCTATCTATAGCTTGATCTTTCATTGAGGCTTGGGAGATGTAATGTAGATTAAACTAAATTTTTATGGTCTTCCATCAAGCTATTTTACTAGTCTCATAGACGTTGATCACTATGAATCTTAGCATGTTATCCTTTCATATGATGTTGGCTTTGCTCATAAAAAGGTAATGTCTCGATTTCTTTAGAGACAAGACCAAGGCTAAACACTACCTCCATGGTCAATCAAATATCTATCAAAGTGCATGATGACCTCATATCCTTTAAGTACTTCGTTGACAATGTTGACATGATCATTAGGAAATTCAAGATCTCTGACTACATGATCCTTAATTGGGGAGGTGGTGAGTTGTTCGACTATAGCTTAATATTTCATTAAGGCTTGGGAGATGTAATGTAGATCAAAATTAGCTATTATGGTTTCCATTGGGCTGTTTGGCTACTCTCATAGATGTTGGTCGTTGTGACTCTTAGCATGTTATCCTTGCATAAAATGTTGACTTGGCTCCTAAAGAGTTAGTATCTCCACTTCTTTAGAGACAAGACCAGGCTAAAGAATGCTTTTTAACCTTAGTGTATTAGGTCTCATATGCTACCAATGCATGGCTCAATTAGTAGATAGGTAACTCTACTCCATCATCTAATTTTTAATAGAGAAAAAAAGGCCATGGAGATTTCAAATATTTCAGGGTAGATGTAGAATGATTTATCCATCTAAGAAGGATGCATGATAGGTAGTTGGACCAATTCTTTTTTAGTATTGTCAAAGGCTTCCTAACATTGATCAATCCACTCATAGTAAACTCACTTTTTAAGTAAGTGTTGCATGGGTTGTAGCATATTTGTGAGTCTCAAGATAAACCTATGAATAAATTAAAATCTACCTTATAAACCTCATATTTTTCTTAAGTTTGCTAGGTATTGTTAGATTGGTTATGCTCTTAACCTTGTTAGGGTCAACTTGTATCCCTGGCTCGGATACTATGAAACCAAGCATCTTATTGGTTCTAACACCGAGGACATAGTACTTATGATTAAATCTAAGCTCATATTTGAGACATCATTGAAGTACTAGGTTTAGGTCATGACCATGATCACTGGCTATTTTGGACTTAATAGCTATGTCATCAACATAATCATTCAATAACCCTAATATGTAGTCACTAATGATGCAGATCATGGCTTATTGATAGGTTGCCCCTTTGTTCTTCGAACTAAATGACATCATTATCAAATAGAAGGTTTCCCAAGGGGACATGAAGATTATGTGCAACTTATGGATTAATCCTAACTTGGTTGTATCCCAAGAACCCATCCATGAAGGATAAAAAGGCATTTCCAACCATAGTATTCATAAGTTAATTAATACTAGGCAAAGAAAAATCAACTTTAATGGTTGCATTGTTGAGGTCATGGAAATTGATGCAAATATGAATATTCCTATTTTCCTTATGAAGTACCTCTATGTTGGATACCCAATTGGCATAATCGATAGCTTGGATGAAACCTTCTTAGTAAAGCTTCTTTATCTCATCGAAAACTACCAGGGCCAAATTTGATCTAATCTTATGAACTTTTTATTTAACTAGCTTCATGCTCGAGTCAAGTATAATGTTATGTTGTACTAAACATGGATCAAGTCCTAGAATATCTTCATATGACCAAGCAAAGACTTTAATCTCATCTTGAGGGACCTTGGTGATATCTTGGACCATCTAGGACTCTAGTGAGAAACTTCATTTTAGCATTTTTCCCTTATCATTATGGGTTGTAATGGAAATTTCAACTAGAGTTTCTTCCATGATTTCTCTAGTCTCTAAGTCAAGGGTTTTAACTATGTACTTAGGTAACTCTAAGGACTTGTCTATTGAGGATATATGATCAAATAGGCTCCTAGGTTCAAGATCTAGAAATTCTAGTTTAATTGATCATTTGACATCATTATAGGATCTAGTTAGGTTTAAGAGTAGGTCAAATTGATTCCATGTATTCATGATTTAGTGCTACATGTCAAAAAAAAACACTTTAACTAATATTTGTATTACATAATTATTAAACAATGTAAAAATGATGGAGAATAGTGTTGAAACATGACAAAAAAAATTTATATTATGCATAAGAAGCCTAGTAGCCAAGAATTTGCATTGTAATTTGATGGAAATTTAAAGGTTAAGACACTTATCTATTTTTCTATAAAAAAACTTACCCCAAAGAATTATTCATGCAAATTTTCATATAATTTCTCATATGTAAAATGAATTTTATAACCTACAAGTTGTAAATTTCAGGCTCAAAATGCTAATATGTTACAAAAATTGGCAACAAAAAGCCAAAACATTTGATGGCATACACATTCAAGTTTGGGCCATGAAAATAGCCCAAATGTGACATCAAATTTGGCAAGAAAGGCTGAATACATTGGTGGTTCATAGGCTGTAATTTTGGATGGTAGAAAGTGTCAAATACATTGGTATTTCAGCCCAAAAATGTCAACGATGTTGGTGTATGATATGTTGTAGATGAGCGCAATCAAAAGCTTCCAAAATGTGGTCAAATTAGTTAGAAGTCATGGAAAAATTATATTAATAAAAAATAAAAAAATTCACAGCCTATTTAAGCAAAATTTTGCATCATTTTAAGGAATTTTGAATCATTTTTCCTTCAATAGGACTAGATACTTTTAGAGTAGAGCAAAAATTTAAAATTCCATAGCTATTTCTCAACCAATGTAGACTATCATAGTAGAGAAAATCAATGAAAACTAAAGTTCAAAAGCATATTTGTATGAATATTGTAGTAGAATGCATCTTTCAATCTTCATCAAAAGTCAAAGATATTCTTATATTTCCCAAGTTTTCAAAACCCATAATCAATAGTTTTCGAACTTTTATTTCCAACATTTTATTTATCAAAGTGATTAAAATAAAACTTTTCAGTGATTACTTGCTTTTTCATTTTTTCCTTTCTCTCTATACATTTTTTTAACCATTTTTCTTGTCCTTTATTTTATCACATTAAATAACAGACATATAAGTCCTAAATTGATTGACAAGATCATTTGAGATACTTCGGATCCTTTTTCAAGGCTTGTTGGATCTAGGGTTAAACTTTTCTACACTAGGATTTTTGATTTTCTAGCACCAAATTTTCCAGTCATTAGAGTTTCTAGTACTAGAAGGAGGGCCTTTGCCTGAATTATTTCTCAAAACCTATCCTCCAATCCATTGCCTATTTCTGCCATTTCTTGTCAACATATTTAATACATCAAAAATTGTTTTGGATTTTCCAAAACTCCAATATATAAAACTAAAATAAATTTTCAGCTTAAAATGAATTTTCCCATTACATTTTCATAACATAGTTGTAGTGTTGTCCCTCTTTCCTACAAATATATAATTTTTTTAAAAAAAAATAATTTCAATCATTGCAATGCACACCACCGCCTCAACTCCCTTCCCTAGGAAGTTTAAAATTTGATTTTTTTAGTTGTTATACATATTGGTTACCTTATTTCCTGCACCTACACCTTGTAATTTTATTATGTTTGGTTGCACACATTGAAGCCCATTTTCTACTTTTCCAACATAGCTAAACATTAGAAAATTTTATGAGAAATTTTTAATTTTTAATTTTTCATTGCAATTGCAATTAATACATGGGAGTTTCATAAGTTGAAACTCTACATACTTTGCCACTTTAAAAATTTTTAACTTTTATAATTTATCTTATTACAATTTATAAGTTAGCTTATTACATTTTACAAGTTAGCTTAATGCAAGCTTAGCTTATCCATTGAGATTTTCACAACTTGAAACTCCTACACATTAGAGTTTATAAGTTAGGACTTTCATACATTGTCCTTACACCTCTTATGCCATTTAGTCATTCCACCATGTTACCATACAACTTCATACAAATGTCCTCTAATCAAGAATCCATTTTTATTTATGATCCCAAGGATTTGACAGTGGTAGAACATAGATAATTCCTTACGTGGAGGGGCCAAAATCTAGATTATGAAAATATTAATGAGTACTATAACTTCATTTTCACTAAGATCCAAGCTATCCTTGTCATCCCACATATCAAATTAGAGTCCAAACATCAATTCAAGATCATCCATAAAAATAGGAAAGAGTATATTTCCTCGGCTTCTGACCAAATTGAACTAATGCACTTTCATACATTCATGCTAACATAACTAGTGGACATTGACAAGGTGAGTGAAGAGATTAGCTTAGACCAAGACCAAGAGGACCAAGATGGGTTTGAAGCAAAGAATGAATTGAACACATTCATAGGAAATATTTACCAATAGTTAACTCCATAAGCAATCATCTCTAACTCCACAACTCATGTGTCCTCTATGAACCAAGCTCCTTAGTCTTCTTCCTTCTTCCCTACCATGTTCATCCTAACACCCATCTTAACACCCATTATAGTAGTTCACCAAGCCTACCTAAATTAAAAACATAGAAGATGCCACAATTACTTAACCAAGCTTGCCTAAATTAAAAACATAGATGATGCCACAGAAGCTAGTAATGATCCAACATACATAATGTACAATAGCCAACATACAACAAAATATAAGAGTAAGAAAAAATTGAACCATGAAGTCATGACCATTGTTGACAAAGAAAAAACATAACATAAGGATCAAAGACCATGCAACCAAAGGCCCTTGCCACCATTGCTAAAACATCAATATTAGGTGCTTCCACATCTAACCCTCCTAGGCCAAATTTTGAAAAGAAGGATTGATATAAATACATAAAATTACCCATAAAATCATTCAAGCTTCTTGATTAGTTTCTCAAGAGTAACCATATCCAATACAAAAAACTAATAGAGAACCCTCGTAAGATGCATGATTGCTTATGTGAGATTTCTAAAGACTCCACTGTAGCCACAAAGGATGATCCACCTGTGCCCAAATACTTTAAACTAGACTGATTCTAACATTACCATTAGATACTTAGCCATGAAAATAACTTTTTCTTGGATTTAAAAGATGATTTTCATAAAATGATAGATAGTGTTGATTTAGTCATAGATACATCCAACTCAGTTAGGTCCTAGAACTATAACATGCAACTATACAATGACTTGGTAAATGCTAATAATGACCGCTATTCCATTACTATGTTCAATGTTAATAATAACTATAAACCTATTGGGGATTCATTTATTGTTTGGATATCCCCTTGTGATGAAAGGGCTTCAACTTCATCTAGTTCAAGAACTAGTTTTGTCATAAGGATACCACCACATATGCCTCCCAAAAAACCATTTGTCATTAGGGTGTCTCTTTCCACTACCAATGAGCCTATGATCCAAGATAACCAACACCATCCTATGATAGCTTGATGGAAAAAATTGGAATTAGGTTTAGTGAAAAAGTTAAGCAAAGGTCCTGCTTTTAGCACTAGAAAATTGTAGCATCTAAAAAATTTATTGCTGGATAGCCAAAAGTTTTAGAGTAGAAATAGTTTTAACTTCAGATTCACAAGGCATGCAAAAAGGATCTGAAGAAACATAGAAATTTTTTTCAATTACTCAATGACTTATAAATTCATTATCAATGTGTGTAATAAAAATTTGTAGCATATGAAAAGTGAGTTTACATGTTGGATATGAGCATAGAGAAATGTAAAGAAAAATGTGGCAAACAAATGAAACTACAAACCTGTACTAAAATGAAGAAAAATTCATAGAAACAAAGCTTAGAGAATATAAGTTTTGAGGATTTACTTCCCAAGAGCTCAAGGAAAAAATGCATGCAACTCAATATAGCTAGTGGGATATGTTCTACAGCTAGATCTATCCTCAAGTATTTTGTATAATCTACCTTTTTAAATTTGCTCATCACTAATTGATCTACTACTTTGATCTATGCTAGGAAGAAAGTGGTTACTAGCTCTTGGGTATTTTCACCACTCTAAAAGTCTAATATTCAGGCCAATTGAAAATTTTCCCAAAAAGTCCTTTCCATGAGACAATTTCTTGTTTAAATAGGTCATGGATCCTTGATTTGCTACTAAATAATTTTTCCATGATTGTTAACAGATTTTCGGCAAATTCTACCATGTTCAAAATGCCTTTCTACAATGTGTGAGAAATTATAGCTAATTTTCCTATCCCATACATTACCTCCACACGTTTCCTAGCATGTGGAACTGGGATCGCCAACATATGAAGTTAAAACCAAAATATCACATCTTGTGGTCATAGGTCATCCAACATGGGCAATTGTACGACTCAGTTTGTGGAATTGAAATATCAAATTTTGTAGTTCTAGAAGCAACCTTTAATCCTCACAAGATAGAATACTTGGAACCTAGAACTTGCATAGGCTAGAATATAAGGTAGTTATAGCTTGTGAAACATTATTTAGCCTCCACAAGCTAGGATGTATGAGATTTACAATGTATAGGCTACACATCTCATATTTTATATTAAATATACCTTAAATTATATTAATATAGGATCATAATGTAACACTTTTTTGGAAAATAAGGTAATTGCATATACCTTTATCTTTTCACTAAATTACAGAAATTTTGCGTATGGGTTGTCACATGAATTTTCCTTGGGTGTTTCAATGCGCTAATGGCAATGAAAGAACAAGAAGAAATAATTTTGACCAATATTAATGTAATTAAAGGTATAAAGGAACCTTTGGATCAAGCCAATGCAAAGACCATTGAATTTGTAGATTTGGCCAATACCAAAAGAGATCAATTATCTAAACTAGAGGCCTCATTTCTTGCTATATAAATGCAAGGCCTTTCTATAAAAAAAATAAAAAAGGATGCAAAGGGGCCAAAAGAAGAAAAAATATTAAACATACTATTGATTTTATAATGGAAATTTTAAGTAAGATTTCTTTTAGCTTTTGTCTCTGATTTGTAAGTTACGTTTATTTTTTCTTTTTATCATTGTTTCATAGATATTGGTAAAATGATAGCGTATCTTGCACTTCTTTTCCTTGGAATTATTTTAATTACCTGTTATAACCAAGAATTTAGTAATTTTTTTGTTATTGATTAATTAGAATAACTTCATATTTCAAAGTGGTCTTTCATATTGGTGATATCTCAATTTAATGTTTAATATCTCATCCAATCATACTATTTTATATGATAAACCCATTGGATCTTGCTCTATTTCTAGTTCTTCTTGTGGAATTTCTCTAGGAAAGATTGGTAGTAGATTTGTAGGATTTTTTCTAAGCATTCAATGAAAGTAATGATTGGTATAGATAGCTTATGATTAACAACGTATGTGCTAAGTTGCTTTGATGAAGTTAAAAAATATTTTGGCTTATAGAATAGTGTTTTGAAATTTGAATCCTTATTAAAATATAATTTTCTATTAAAAAATTAAGATAGTATAAGATTTATATTAAGTGTAAATCTAAAAACACATTGCTCATACAACCATTGAGCCTTATTTGGAGGTATCGAGGCCTTGGTGTTTCTAGAGACCAGCAAACAATTAAACTCAAGTTTCAAAGAACCCCTACCTAAGTAATTTTTGATACTGAGTTAGGGATTGCAACTTTGCTGATAGGAAGGGAGTCCAAAGTGTCACCAAAAAATAGATAAATCAAATTATATGCTATAAGGAAATCAACCAATTAATCTTGAGTAGACACATACTTGGATAAGATATTACCCTCCTTTACTTCATGCTTGGTGAAGTAGTCTTTAATGTTAACATGGTTGGACATTTTGTGAGGACATTCTTCTTTGAGAGTTGAATTATTGATGTGTTATCTACCATAAGCTTAATGGAAAAAATTACTTTTAAGCCTAGTTGAATGAAGAGCTTCTTGAGCCACAAAATATGTTGTATGTAATATACCACTATAATAAATTTAGCCTCATGTGATGATAAAGCTCAATAATTTTGCTTATTGCTACTCAAATATATGGGTTTTGGCCCCATGAAATATTATTGAACCTAATGTAGACTTTCTTTCTTGAATATATCCATAGAAATAAGCATCATAAATTGCATAGAAGTTTTCATCACATTTGACAACTTTTATGGCAAAATCCATGGTCCCTTTACATATGTCAAGAAATGATTATGGGAATTCATTGGCTAAGTATAGGTTCTTTCATGGAACCTGAAAGATAGGATCCAAAAATTCAGTAAAAATCTTTGAATGATAAAGAAACCTTAAGAATCTTATCATGCTTCTATAGATAGAACCATAAACCAAGGAACTTTTGTCTCTGAATTAGAGTTTAAGGTTTGGAGGGAGTAGATTGATGCCTATTCTTGCATCTTTTAGGCCATATATTTTTATGATGTTTTAAGCATATTTTTTTATGAATATTTAATGAATTATTGTCTTTCTATACATGGGTTTTTTAGAAGTATCTTAGTACTCCTAGATCCTTCATCTCAAATTCTTCTTTCATGTCCTTCCTAAAGTTTGAAATTAATTTTTTAGAGCCAGATAGAAAGAGCAAGTTATTAACATATAGAGAAACTAAAATTACATTAATTCCTACATGCTTGAAGTAGACAGTAGGCTCAAACATAAAACTTTAGTATTCACTCTTAAGAATAAAATCATTTATTCTATGGAATCAAGCTCTTGGATCTTAATTAAGTACATAGAGAGCCTTGTGTAGCTTGCATACTTTTGTTTCTTAGACTTGAATTTCAAACACTTTTAATTGGAGAATGTAGAATTCTTCTAGCATATCATTGAAGAAGATTTAATTGACATTCATTTGATACATTTTAACTTTGATATGGTTTAATATGAAGATCATGGGCTTGATAGTTTTGAATCTTGCAACAATGGTAAAGATTTCTTCATAGTTAATGTAATTCTTTTGATTAAATCTCCTTGATAACAACCTTGCATTATGAGTAGAAATTTTTTAGTGTTTATAAAATTTTATTTTACACACCTAGTTACTATCAATAAACTTATTATGCTTTGGTTTGTCCACTAATAATCATGTGTTATTCTACATGATTGATTCATACTATTTTTACATTGTATTCTTTTATTCTTTGATTTTTAAGACTTGACTCATACCTTATGATTCATTAATTAAGGTTGAATAGGCAACATTATATTTTTTGTTTCTTATTATGCACCTTCTTTTGAAGTTACTATCTATAATTCATAATGAAAAATGGTCCTTCTCCATTCATGGTCTTGACTCACAAGCCTCTTTGGTCTTCTTCTTGTCTTATTCATGGTTGTAGGAGTGAAATGCTAAGGTTTTTTGATCAAAAATTATACTCCTTGATATATGTTACTTCTCAAGTGATTTAAAGAACTTGTAGTTACTTCTCCTAGAATCATATCAAAGAAAGTCACACCTCTTCCCTCTACCATCTAGCTTCCATGCAAGAGTATTAAGGATCTTTACATAGCATATAGATTCAAAGACTTTGAGATGAGAGATATTTGACAACTTATTATACAATAGTTCATAGGATTTTTTCTCATATATGGAAGACATAGTGAGCCTACTTAATATATAAGTGAATATGTGGACTACCTCATTCTAATAGAAATTAGGGAGGAAGGAATGCTTCAACAAATATCTATAGATCTCTTGGATCATATAATTCTTCCTTTTAACCACTCAATTAATTTATGTTTCAGACCCATATTTTATTTAATTTGAGGTTCCATAATTATTACAAATTTCATCAAAATGATTATTTATAAATTTACCTCCTTTACCATTTTTTATGAATTTAACTTTTAAATCAAGGATATTCTCCACAAATTTCCTAAGATTTTGAAAGACATCAAATACTTCATCTTTGGAATGTAGGATGTACATCCATGTGTACCTAGAGAAATCATCAATAACCATCAATAAATATTTACCTTCTTCATACAAAATGGTGACCATTGGACCCATAACATTTACGAAGTTTCAATCTAAAGATAATGTGGAAGTGTCTTCTTATTTCCCTTTTGACATGAATCACATACATTTTGAGATGCTTCTTAAAACTTGACTATAAAAGATGTTTGATTCTTGATGAGCTTATGAAGGTTGGAGTAGGAGACATGAACAAGACTCCAATGACATAATTTTTCCTTGTTATGCTTTGAGGATTCTTGAGTTTGATTTACATGAGTGGAGTACATTACTCTATAATAATATATCTAATATTTGAACAAAGAAATATTTACTACTAGATCATGGTCATTTAAGATGATGCATTCATCATTCTCAAAGATAATATTATTACCTTTTCCTGACATTTTATCAATTCATAGGATAGAATTAGAAAATTAAGATACATGAAATACATCACACACTTTGATTGGAAGCTAATTATTAAGAACAATTTAAATCTTTCTAATGTATTCAATTTTGCAATAAGCTTAATCAGCTACTTTAATTGATCCAAGACTGTTATCATCTTTCTACTCTATGAAACATTCTTTATGAGAAGTCATATGATTATCACACTATTAATTATTCATTTATAAGGACTAATTTTATTGGATATGTAGAAAGCAAAAAAATTAGTATTAGGGCCATCATCTACTTGCCTACCCTAATCTTGGGCTAATGAAGAATCATCTTGTTGTGCTTGATTGTTTCCTTCTTAAATGATGAGGTTCTGTAACCCCATTTTTCACCAACACATTTCATCCATGTGATATTTTTTGTTACAAATGTTACATCATGAAATTTTTAAATATGTTTTAAAGATGTTACTACTATGTTAGAAGTTGGTTCTTATACGTCCTCTTCTTCCTCTTATGCCTCTTTCTCTACCTTTGAAATTTGATGAAAACCTCTCTTGAGATGATGCTTTAGTCTTTTGGAATTTTCTCTTTTTCTTTTTCTTCTTCCTTAAACTCTACCTATTGGAGAATTTTAAGTTACATAGACATTATCTTTTCTTAATGATAAGAATATTTTCTATTGTTATAAAGCTTTGAGGCTTCATACAAGTTCATCCAAAGTGTAAGTAGAGAAGTCTTTTATCTGGACTATGATTTCAATGACATTGATAAACCTATACATATCATATAAAATTGTCATGAATTTTAGCACCTTTTGGTACATGGAGTAATTACAATTATACTCTTCAAGATTCCTAAGATATGAAGTGATATTTTCAACAAAATGTTCAAGTTCACATTCTTGGACCTTCATGTTCTCAAACTCTACCTATACTTTTAACTCTTTAATATTTTTATTGGTCTCATTTTCCTTATACTACTCTTTAAAATAATCCTAAGATTGTATTTAATGATTTTCAATTACAATTTTGGCCCCAAGGATGTTAGTATAACTTTTTAAATAATCATCTTAGAAAAAATGTTTATCTTAGCATCTCTAATGAATTCCCTTCATTATTTTCTACTTAGAGCATTAACATTTGAAGAAATTACTAGATCATTGTAGAAATAAAACCAACACTCATTAATTTGAAATAGTGACTTGACCAAATGAAACTAATAATAAAAATCTTGAGATTAATTAAGAATAATGGAATAACTGGAAATATCTTTGGATGCTATTTTATTTACCTTATGATCAACAACTTCTTAGCTTTAATACCACTTGTTAGAGGATGGTAGTAGAATAAGTATCCTATAATACTATAGTAGTAGAAATTCTAACTTGACAGTAGTCATTGTTTACCACCATAACTTGATCATGAGTTGGTTGAAGGTCATAATATGTAATATCATGAGTTATGATCGCAAATCATGGATCATTATTATTGATCATGTTTCATGATTAATTCATGTTAGTTTATCATAAGCCCATCACAGGCTATGATATACCTTAAATAAGGAGAAATTAGGTTTGAAAATATCACAAATTTTCCACAAGTTGTGGTTGGGTTGTGGTGAATGTTCTAACCTCTATAGTACCTTCTTAATACTTTAATTTTTCCCATAAATAAACCATAAGTGGACCACAAGTCATGGTAAGGTCATGTTCAAGCATCAAAGGTAATGGTAAAATTGTGGTTGAGTATCATTGATCATGATGAAATCATCGTTAAGCATCATGAATCATGATAAAGTTTTGGTCCTCACTATGAATCATGGTAAAGTCATAGTCACCTAGATATATTTCTGTGTATATCATGATTCATGGTGAACTTGTATTTGAGTTGTGAACCTATAGGAAATAGAGAACAATGCTAAAACTAACCTTTAATAATAATTTAAGAATAAATGAGACTCAAACATGATAAATTATGATTGATAACATGTTTTACCATCGATCAACATGATGAAGCTTGTTGTAATTACAATAAAAATAACAATTTAGTCTAGAATTCTACTTATGAATGCTGAAAGTACAAAACTAGCATGAGCAAGCATAAACTCTTAATTTAAATAAAAATGACTTCATATGCTCTTAAAAACATTATAATGGACATAAAAAATATAAATAAACTTAACATAAGGACATGCAAATAGAGATTTATGCTTTTACATCAAACTTACATGAAAAGGAAAAAACTCCATAAATAACAACTTGAAACTTGACATGAATCTAAAATTGTGAAGTGAATCCATAGAATTAAAACATAAAAAAAATTCTAAAATCTTTCAAAAATCATTAGAAACATAAGAATACATGAATTTAACTACAGAAACTTGAGGAAAATTGAAATTACAATGGACATGCAATAATCTTGTGAAAATGCAAGAAATTAAAAGAAACTATGAGAGTAAAGATTCAAATCACTTGGAAGAAGAAACTATGAGAAGGTATTTACTCCTCAAATAAGATGATAATGCTACAATAATGTGAGCAAAGAGATGAAGCGAAAGCTATGAGAGCTTCCCCAAGCACACAAAGATTGAACATAAAACACTCAAGAATTGAAGGAATTGAGAGATTCTATTTACTTCAAGTCAAAATATAAAAGCAAGAAAATTTACAATGAAAGGGGATACAGTTCTATTTATAACTTTTTGCAGGGGATTTTACCTCTTGAATCTTGGAGTTTACATGAAGTCTATTTACCCCTTCTTGTTCTTTTTGGAAATTTTCTTAATTCCTAACCTTCTAAGATATTTTTTCTTTATACAAATACACCTATAACATCTGTTACATCAAAAGTAAGTGTTACAACATCAAAATAAAGACTATAAGTAATTCCTAATTTACTTACTAGTGACCTTTTTGTATGTCAAAACCTTATAGAAAATGGAAAATGTATTTGTATGATTGTGGTTCTGCAAGATCATAAGAAAGGACTTCAAATAGAGAAACAAGATCACTAGAACATGAACTACAATGACAAAATTAAGACTAAAAGTACAAGATGAGATCATGGAAGAAAATGCATTCTATGTGCCAAATAGAGAAGTTTCAAGGAGTTCCTATAAGTTGAGAAGACAAAGAAAATTCTCTAGATCTCGAAGTGTATTTGGAGGATAGACATATCACTATAATAGCATACATCTATAGAGGAAAGTAAACATATATAGCCAAACATCTCTCTTTAGACATTATGGTTAGGACACAGTAGCGCTAGGAATTTAACAGGAGGTGTTGATGAAGAGAGCTATGACCAAGATGATTAGTGATGGTTGTAGTAGCTCCGGAAGGTCAGCAAGATGTCAAACGACATCTCCAGAAGATCAGTATGATGCCAGGGATGATGACATTACAAATGTCCTAGAGGGTGTTTTCTTGATGTCATGAATTTCATTCTAGAACTACAACACCCCACCTCACGGTACTCAAGAGGCTTGGGTAGGTAACAAAAGATGGAAAGCATTCTCACTCACTTCTTCGCAAGGCCATGTATGTTGAACCAGAGGGGTTGCCTTGTGAACCTACTTTTAGGTCTTGGTAGACCATCAAATGTGTTAGTTTAAGGTCCCAGCAGATCGTGGTCCTAATTTAATGTCCAATAAGACCATGTTGTGCTAGTTTAAGGTCCTAGTAGACCACGATGTGCTATTTTAAGGTCCTAGTAGACCTTTGTGCTAGTTTAACATCATAGCGAAAGAGGGATGGCCAATTTAAGGACATGGAAATCCATGTTGTGGGTGCTAGTTTTATGTAATGGCCCAAGGACATGTTGTGCTAGTTTAACATCATGGCGGATGCTTTATGTCAGTTTTACATCATAGCAGATGATTTGTGGTAGTTTTACATCATAGCAGATGATCTACACCAGTTTTATGTCATAGTAGATAATCTGTGCCAATTTTATATCATAGCGAACAATCTATGCCAGTTTTACATCATAGCAGATGATCTTCTTACCTTGCATTATATTTGGCTTGACATTGCATGTTAGATGTAGTATGGCTTCAGGTATAGGTTATTTATAGGATTAGAGAACTCATTTTCATCTAAGTTAGCTAGCTTGAATGCACCATTTTCATATGCTTCTATAACCAGAAAAAGCCCTTCCTAGTTAGCTGAGAATTTATTCACAGGCTCACGAACAGCCTTGAGGACTAGGTCCTTCTTTTTGATCGAGCATTGGTGCATATTAAAATAATGTTTTTGTTGTTTCTTTTCCTGATACCAATCGATAGAACTAAGTGTTTGGATGCATTCTTCCTCTATAGAGTCAAGATCAGTGATTCTTGACTCATTTCTTTGAGCCTCATCCATAAAGTTTGAGGGGATCATTCAGAGTAACAGGACCTTTAATTCAAGTGGTAACACCACTTTAGATCCATATACAAGCCCATATGGGGTTTTACCTATGGCAGTTTTGCACATTGTGCAATAATCCCAAAGCACATAGACAAGTTGCTCATGCCATTGTTGCTTGCTACTACTGAGCATCTTCTTCAAAAGGTTGACACTGGCTTTATTGGTAGCTTCTTCTTGGATGTTGGCTTGGCAATAATATGGTGATGAGAAAGAATGTTTAATGCTGAGATTTTTGCAAAAGGATTTAGTTTTTGTGCTACTACATTAGGGCCCATTTTCTATAAAAATAGTCATAGTAAGGCCAAATTGAGTTACTATATTGTCTAGGATGAATTTGCAAACCTGTGGAGATGTAGTCTTCCTAAGGGGGATAGCGCTTACCCACTTGGTGAAGTACTCAATTGCAATAATAATGAAACTATGCCCTATGAAATACTTAGATACTATGGGTCCTATGATGTCTAGTCCCCAACGTTGAAAAGGCCATGTGATTTGTGTTGTATGTAGCTCAATAGGTGATACATGTATCAGATTCTTGTGATGTTGACATACATCGCATGTTTTGATCTAGAGACACAATCATGCTCCATGTAGGGCCAATAATAGCCTAGTCACCTAATTTTTGCTATCATAGCCCTGGGAGCTATGTGCCCTCCACATAGTCCCTTGTAAACTTGATCAACAATTTTTTGCACTTCATCACCACTAACACACATTAGTAGTATCCCATCATAAGATCCATGAGATAAATTGTTGTCTCCTACAATGACATACAACCATGCTCATTTTTGTACTATGTATTTTTGGGTAGACGTTAGGCCTTGTGGAGGCTCACCATGTTGGAGGTATGTTTTGATGTCTTCATGTCATTCTTTAGTGTGGGCATCACTTACAAACATGATATTGGGTGTGTGAATGATAGGGTTATTGCATTCCACTATTGAAGTTGATAAGGTAGCAAATATGTATGATGGCATGCTTAAAGCTAATGTGGAAAGTGCATCGGCTATAGTGCTTTCATTGTGGGGTACATATTGAACATCTAAGGTGACAAATTGCTTTAGTAAGTACTTCGCTAGATCATAGTAAGGTTGTAAGTGTTGTGTCTTATAGGGATAGACCTATGTAACTTGGTTAATGACCAATTGCAAATCACCTCGAATTGCTAAATTCTGGATCCCTGACTCTCAAGATGCTAAAATGCCCCTAAGGAGATCCTTATGTTCTTCTACATTATTCATGCAAATAATCGTAAAGTGATATGCGAAGGGTCAAATCTCCCTAGAGGAAAATGTGAGAACAATAGCAGCACTACCACCTTGTGTGGTTGAGGCATCGTTGAAGTGTAGAATGGATTTGAAATCTATAGGTACTCGACTTACGCTACTAACATGCTCATCTGGAAATTTAGGTTCTATTGTTTCCTAGTCATTGGAGGGTGAAACTATAAGTTGTGTGGCTATCTCTTGACCCTTTGTAGATGACTGTGCTATGTAATGTAGGTTAAATTCTATGGTTATTAATTTCCACCTAGCTATCCTACTACTTTCATGTATATTGATTGTAATGGCCTTGAGTATGTTATTTTTGCAAATGATATTGACTTGACTATGAAACAAATAGTGTCTCCATTTTTTGAGTGCAAATACTAATGCAAGGCAATTTTTTTCGACATCATTGTATTTTTCTTCATAAGCTATTAATGCATGACTTCGATAGTAAATAGAAATTTCAGCACCTTGATCTCTCTTTCAACAAAGCAAGGTAGCAATGGACATATATGAAGTTGTAAGATAAATGTAAAAGGGCTTATCCCTTTATGGAGGGTAAATGGTAGGAAGATGAACAAGCTCCTTTTTCAAGTTGTCGAATGACTCTTAGCATTGGATTTTTCATTCAAAGTTAGCTCCTTTTTTAACTATTACATTGGATGCAATTTACTTGTTAACCTTGTGATAAACCTTCATATAAAATGTATCCTACCTTGTAATCCATGCAACTCTTTAAGGTTTGTAGGTAGAGCTAAGTTGACAATGGCTTCAACTTTGTCTAGGTCTACATGTATTCTTATTTCTGACACTAAAAAGCCTAACATGCATCTATTTTTGACACTGAAGACAAATTTTTTGGGATTGAGACAAAGGTCATGCCTATCGTAATGTTGAAGGACTAGGTTGAAGTCATTTTCATGATCAAGCACTTTCTTAGATTTTACTACTATATCATCCACATAGTCGTTTAATCACTCTAAAAGATAGTCACTAAAAATGTAAGTCATTGATCACTGGTATGTTGCCCTAGAATTTTTTAGTTTGAAGGGCATTATCATATAAAAAAACATTCCCCAAGGTGTCATGAAGGTAGTTTTGAGTTGATGTTCCAAGTTTATACAAATTTGATTATACCCCAGGAATCCATCCATGAAGGATAATAGGGCATGACCAGTTGTAGTATCAACCAATTGGTCGATACTATGGAAAATCATCCTTGATAGTTGCTTTGTTCAAATCTTGGAAATATATACAAATATGTATAACCATAGTTTTCTTAGGGATGACCACGATGTTTGATATCCTATGTGGGCTAGGAAAAATCATATGGCCTAAAGGACTTAAAATGATATTCCTCTAAGTTATCATTAGCTGTTGAGAAAGGCATCTTTGCCCATATAGTTTGTTTGTGCAGCTCATCAGTTTTGTTAGGCTTATTGGTGGGCAACATTGGATTTCAATGTGGATAGGTGACACACCCTCAAACATTTCTATCTCCGACTCCTACTCCATGTTTATGTTGTTTATAGCCTGTTGGGCTACATCATCATCACAAATCACCACTTCTCTACCTACATAAGGTAGATGTATCTCTTGGTGTATTGGTGAAGAGATGGCCCTTAGCTGGGCTAACCAAGATCTTTCCAAGATCAAATTAAACCCAGGCATCTCTTCCACCACAATGAATTCTACGCTAGTGGGGAATTGATCCCTTGCTACAAAGTTAATAGTGACAGTCCCCTTGACCACAACACATGTCCTATTGAAGGATATTAGACAAGAAATTATCATGGTCTTGATCTAGTCTACTAGGTCCAACTTGTCAATAACAGGAAATGGGATCACATTGGTTGCAGCTCTATCATCAATGTGCACCCTATGAATCTTATATTAACCTACTTGAATCATTATGAACGTAGGGGCAGTGGTTAGCTGACCTGTTTTGAAATTATCTTTAATAGCTTCATCATGAAGATTCAAATAAGTTACTTGTGTTTCTTTATTCTTAGATGGAAGCATAACAGCATGAATGGTTGTTTCCTTTGCAAGCATGTCTTCTTTAATAGGTATAGATGCCAACACGTAAATCAAAGCTTCATGGTGTGCTCTAGAGGTCATTATTAAATTGTACAAGCTTAATGTTGTATTTTTTTAAGAACATATTTAACTTGTATAAGGATGTCTAGAAATTCTTGCCTAGCACCCTGTAGTTTTGTAGTTTTTACTTCCTCCATGTACCCTAAGAGATAAATTCCATGAAAAGAAGGGGGTTTGGCTTTTGGTTGAGTGGTAGGTTTTTGAGCCTTAGCGGTTGCTCATTGTGAATGCATTTCTATTTTATCTTTAAATTGTGAGGCCATGGAAATCCCTAATAAAAGGATGGGCTTAGGGGGACCTAGCATAGCACTCTCTCTAGTCATCTTATCCACTAGTCGTCGATGCTACAGGTTGGCTAACCCCAATGTTGCTAGAGCTTGATGCTTTGGTAGCAGTGGTTGTGGTTTTTGGCACTTTGTCAAGCTATTTGTTGATAGGCTTAGTTTCATTAGGCATAGCAGCCACAATGTTCTTTCCCTTTTCCTTCTGTTTCTTTGCGTACACATTTTTGTAAGTTATGTAAGCTAGGTCTTTACTCATTTCTACTGCATCTTGTATACTTTTTATTTATGTGAAATCCTAGCTAAGGGAACGTGGCACAAAATAATATAACTTAGATTTGATGAAATCATTTATAGCACCTTTAAAAATAGCAAGTAAATGTGATTTGGTGATTGGTTCATGGATTTCATTCAAAGTAGCACTTCAGCGTTCTATAAATTTTTGAACAGGTTCTAATGGTTCTTGCTTAATGTTCATAAGTTGATCTAAGATGACTTCTAGCTTCAAGTTATACTTCAATCAGGTCACAAATTGGCTCAAAAATTCTTCTAACATTGAAATTGATGCACGAGGAAGCACACGGTACCAATCCAAAGCCTTACTAGTTAATGACATGGCGAGAACATGAATGATTGCATGCAGCCATGATTGTAATAATAGGGACTCAGCTTTGAAAGTAATGAGATGGACGTTTGGATCACCCTCTCCCCAAGAGGCAACATAAGTGGAGGAACAACTAAGCTAACTAGGTCATCATGATAAAAGTTCATGAGTGGGATTGTTTCAGAACTAGTAGCTTTAAGTTGCTTAACTTCATTAGTGAGGCTTCGAATAAGCTAAAAGGCTTGGTCTAGACCTAGGGGTGTTACAACAAGTTGTGTAAGTTGAACTACCAATGGCATCGCTGGGAAAATCATCATCATTGGTGTTGTTTTTGGAACTGCAAGTCCCAGTGGAGGAGCTATTGGAATAGCTCCCACTAGTGGAGCTACTTGAGTGGCCCACAATCCTATGGGTGGTGCCACTAGAGTGACAACCATTTGTGGTGCCATGGGAATGGTCACCTACCCCATTGCTAAAGCAGCCCATGGCCCCATGGTTTGTTGTGTTGTGTGCGAAGCTTAATATTCCTAGGGTTGCACATACTGCAATGTCTATCATAGTTGGATAGTAGGGAACTACATCAGTACCCACCACACAGTTGAGGTTGGGACTGCTGCTAGTGGTGGAATTGGCGTAGAGGAGATAGAAGAAGTAAGGCCTATTTTTGATTGTGTCATAGACATGGTATGTACATATGGTAATGTAGATATCATAGGTTTAGAAAATTGTATGGACTACGAAGGAATACTAAAGGGAAAGGAAACCAAAGGTCCTACATGTTATTGAGTTGACAACATTTAACGACTACATATGACCAAGAAAGGTTTGGGTTGTAAAAGTGTTGTTGTTGTCGTCAAATAGGTGAAGGACTATAACTGGTGTGGATATAACATAGGAGTGGTCTATGAAGTTGTTGGGTATGGTAGGCCACCACTTTTGGAATGGGACTTAAATTCCTCTTGTCCATCATCAAGGTGTTCCTCATAGTGAGATGCCACATCTTGCTCTTTTGACCCATCCATCTAAATATGTTAATTTTATATCCATTGAAATGTTTTAGTAAGTGGTATAATGGCCCTAGGAGTAGCAAGGAACTTCCTTCTATTCCGATGAACAATTTCAAAGTTATGCTTTTCTTCATATTCTTGATGATCCAGTAGGAGGCTTGCTTGGATCCAGGTGCATAAAAAGTTATATCTCTATTCATCGTGAGCCATGTGCTTGGGTGATTGGTGTTGTAGTTGAAGAGACTACCATGGTATTTACACTAGGCTAAGTGGTTGCTCAGGATCTGTTGCATGTTGCAAAGGATGGGCCATCCCCAAGTTCGAAGTGGTGACTAAGGTGCTAGGTGGGTTCATTTTTGCTGTGTCAAAAAGGATGAAATAGGTAAGCTACAAAAAATGTGGACTACAAATGACAAAGTTTGGAAATGTTGAAAAAGTAGTGGTTTATGTTACTCTGCTTGCTACGCTAGATGGAACTATCATGCTGACAAAGTTGTTACACTACACTTGCTATGCTATATGTGTTACACTACATGTCTTACATTGCACGAAACACAAATTTTAACACAATAGACCATTTTGGGCTCTTTATCCTATTATTCTGCACAAAACATAGAGTTTAACAAAATACACCATTCTAGGCTCTTTATGCTACGAGGCTTCAGGGGAACCATCAACTCAGCCCTGACAATATCCACTGAAATGTAAAAAACCCCTACATTGGCCTATGATCTAGCTACTATTGTAGCAAGTCCATAGGGATGTTATGTTTATGTTAGGAAGGAGGTACAAAAGGCATGTAGGCCTACCCATGACACATTGAAGCGACACATAGGTTCAAGCCCTCCTTCTAGTACCAAAGATTATAGGGTCTGAAAATGTTAGTGGCTAGAACACTGACAAGTTATCAGGTGCATAGCCTAACCTTGAGTCTGTGGGAGGGCAATGATATAGAAAGTGAAAATGGGGTTCCTTGAATAGTCTTGTTGATCAGAAACGGACTTACGTGGTGTTAAAATGACCATGTGCAAATAATAATCTTAGAGAATCACATGTAGGACTTGGAATAAGTGGGAATACAATATGCATAACATCAAGAGAATATCAATGTGTGTGTATATGACAATAGAAAGAAATAGATATGCTAACAATTTAAAATACTCTATAAATGAAATGAAATGGGAGTGCGAGTAAAGGATTGCATGACCCCAAGATTGGGGGATGTGGATTTTGATTGAATTATGTGTACAATTGGTGTGCAGCATAGATAGAAACAATATATGGTCATGATCTCTGGGGTGCTTAGCTTTGCATGCATAGACTTCAATTACTTGATTAACCACAAGTTGTGAATCACCTTTGACATCTAGGAATCTAATACCTATGCCACAAGCAACCATTATCCCTCTAATCAAACCCTCATATTCTGCCACATTACTGGTAGATGGGAATCCAAAATGATAGGTAAAAGTTTGGATCTCACCATATGGGAATGTTATGATGGTAGAAGCATTGGCTCCATGGGTGGATGAAGCTCCATCAAAGTTCATGATTGCCTCATAACCATCAAGCACTTGGCTAACTGTGTTAATGTGCTCATTAGGGAACTCAAGATCTATGGGTGTTTGGTCATTAATAGGTAAAATTGTGAGTTGCACAACTATAGCTTGACCTTTTGTTGAGGATTAAGAGATGTAATGGAGGTCAAAATCTATGGTTATGACTTTCCATCTATCTATACGACTACTTCGGTAGATGTTGGTTAATATGTCTCTAAGTATGGTGTCCTTGAAAATAATGTTGACTTGGCTTCTGAAGAGGTAGTATCTCCATTTCTTCATAGAGAAGAATAGTTCTAGACAATACTTCTCCACTTAAGTGTATTAGGTCTTGTGGGAAACTAATGGATGGCTAAGGTTGTATACAGGAATTTCTACTCCATCATCATATTTCTAATAGAGTAGAGAGGTAATGGATGTATCAAAGATTATAAGATAAATTTAAAATGGCTTACCCTCTTGCAAATGCTAGATTGTCGATAGTTATATCAACTCTTGCTTAAGGTTTTCAAAGGCCTCCTAGCATTAAGTCATCCATTCATAGTGAACTCCTTTCTTAAGCAAGTGGTGCATGGACTATAACTTATCCGTAATCCTAGTAATAAGCCTACAAATAAATTGTAATCTACCTTGTAATCCCGAAATTTCTTTAACATTTGTAGGTGCTACTAATTTGGATATGGCCTTAACCTTATTAGGATCGATGCATATCCCTACTTCAGAGACTACAAAGCCAATCATCTTACCGGTCTTAACATAGAAAACACACCTCTTAGGATTGAGCCTAAGCTCATATTTGAGGCATTTTTTAAGCACAAGATCTAGTAATTAGCATGGTCATCATCTATCTTAGACTTCATAGCTATGTCATCTACACAATCATTGAGTAAACCTAGCATGTAATCACAAAAGATATAGGTCATGGCTCTCTAGTATGTTGCTGCAGTGTTCTTAAGGCCAAAGGACATCATGGTATAACAAAACATCCTCCATTGAATCATGAAGGTCATGCTAAGTTTGTGCTCAAGCTTGATCTTGATTTGGTTATATCCCAAGAATCCATCCATAAAGAATAGTAAGGCATGTCTAGCTATAGTATTGATAAGTTGATCAATACTAGGAAAAGGGAAGTCATCCTTGATAGTCTCTTTATTTAGGTCTCAAAAATTAATGCAAATATAGATACTCCCATTTTTCTTAGGGACTACAACTATGTAGGATACCCATTCTACATACTCAATAGCCCTAATGAAGGCTTCTTGGTAGAGCTTTGAGATTTCATTGTGAATTGCCAAAGAAAAATTACATCTACTCTTGTGCACTTTTTGCATAACTGGTCTAATGCTAGGGTCCAATATGATGTTGTAATGGACTAGACATGGGTCTAGGCCTAGCATATCTTCATATAGCATGGAAAATACTTTAATGTTTCTCTATAATACATTAGGGATGTATTGGGCATATTGAGGCTCTAGTGAGAAAATTAGTTTAAGGGTTTTGTCCTTACCACTATGTGCTGTGATAGGAACCTCAACTAGAGAATCCTTGGTTATGTCTCTAACTTCTAATTCAAGCATTTTAACTAGGATTTCAAGCCATTATAAAGGTTTCTCTATTGACGCTCTGTGGTCTACAAGACTTGAAAGCTCAAGATCTAGGCAATCAGGGTTAATACACTATTTAATATCACAATGAGATCCATGTAGACACAAAGGCAAAAGGATTTGCTCCTAGGTACTCATACTTTGATCTTTCATGTTAATGAAAAAGCACATTAAATTGTGCCTATGTAAAAGTAAATAAATAATGTTAAAATGCCATAAAACACATGCAAATCTAATGCAATCAAGGCCATCCGATGTCATTAGTGAGATAAGGTTAATTCAGTAAAATATAATAAAGGTGAACAAAGATCACATAAAGGTCAAGGAAGGGGAAGCATAACAAGTAAGGATACAAATGGTCAATAAAGGCCATAATTTTTCCAGTTTTAGGCCTTATTGGGCCATGATTCTAGTTTAAGACCTTAGTGGACCATGGTCATATGGTGTCAAATGGTGGTCAAGGAAGGTCAAAATCCACTATTTAGTACCATTTAAAGGCCAAAATAAGGTAAATAGTGGTATAATAAGACAAAAAATGAGCATATAAGGTTGTTTAAGTCCATAAAAGTTTAACAAGGTTAATAAGGTAACATAAGTCTAAAAATAAGTTAGAACATCAAGAAAATTAGGCTATTTATGATAAATTTGGTCAATATAGGTGAATGATGGTTAGGTTTTTTATAGTTGTAGGCCTTATTGGGCCATGTTTTAAGGCTACAAGGCTATTAGGTGAGTTTAGACATCAATCAAGGTTGTTTATGGGCTATTTGGACCAAAAACTTAAGTGTTTTGAGGTTTCCACATTAGCGTCAATGTGGAAACAGGGACCCTTAGTATGAAGACTAAAGAAAATAGGTATTGGGATATTCAAAGGTCAAAAATTAAGGTTTCTAGGCCTTCCCAAGGTTTTGTATGGTTAGATCTATCAAAATTGGACAATCTAGAGATCTATAAAGGTCAAAAAGCAGGTTCTAAAGTCTTTCCACCTTGTTTTCACATTGGCCAATGTGGAAAAGAGGGTTTTTATCATGGAAAACTGAAATCAAAGTAAAAAGGAGATCAAACATGGTTAAAAAAGTATTCAAGGCGCATATTTGGAACTTGTGCATCTCCTAAGTTCATTTTGAGGCAATCTGAGGTAACTTTGAGTATCAATAAGTGTCAAAATGGGTTCCCCATTTCATCCATGTTGGGCATAGTTTCCTTAGCATGGAAAAATATGGGAACACCTATTTTATAAATTTAGAGTGATTTAGGAGTACTTTGACTAGGTTTCTAGGCCCGTAGGATTGTAGACTTCAATTTTGCAAGTTCTTGGCTAATTTCAAGCATGTTTGAAGGTTATTTTAAGAGTACTTATAGTCTCTCCTCATCACCCCTCTATTTACATGTTAAGGGAGTCACTCCAACATGGAAGAATGGGGGAAATGTATTTTGAAGCTTAAAATGTGGTCAGACAAGTAAACTCTTGAGGCTATGGGGTCCTTGGCTTCTTTGGCATAGATCTTTAGCTTTTGAGAGTGCCATCATGTCTCAAAAAGTGGAAAAGTAGCTTTCCACCCTTTTTCCATGTTGGGGAAGTTACTTAAGTGTCAAATAAGTAATAATCCTAGATCTAGGCCAATTCAAGTCACAATTGGCCATGAATGTTACCTTCTAGAGTTGCCAAGGTCAAGGGCTATGGATCCATGTCAAAATTTAGCAGTTTTGGGCATCCTTGAGTGGATTTCTGGATTTCTCATTTTTCCCATGCTAGGGATGTATAGTTCAACATGGGAAATAATGGGGAACCATGTTTTGATCATATGGAATTAGATTTGTAAAATTTAAAGGCCCCAATTGTTGTTGCTAGGGTTTTAGTGTGCATGAAATGTCATTTAATGTCATTCTTAGGTGTTTAGAAGTTCCAAACAAATTTTCCTTGAGTATCCATGCTAAGGATACCATCCTTAGTGTGGAGGAATCATGCAACTCAGATCTAGGACAATTTTAACATCAATTGACTATGCATGTTAGTCTCTAGGGCTACCAGCATTGAGGACTAGCATTTGGTGTTAATTTTTTGGCCATTCTGGATATTTCTAAGTGTTTTTTATTACTTCCTCAATTTTTTCTATGCTAGAAATAGGATTATGAGTGAGGAAAATTTGGGGGGTTCAATTTTGGACCTTCTAACATCATTTTCTTCAAGTTTGAAAGCTCCAAATGATGTCAACAGGGTTTTAGAGCACATGCAAGTTTAACTAATGTTGTTCTGAGGTAGCTTTGGATCCCAAATGGGTATCATCCTTAATTTCCATGCTTAGAAACATGGAGGGGGTATTCCCAAAATGGATACACCATAAAAATTATATGTAGCTCAGTTTTGACTTCAATCAACCATGCATGTTAGCCTTCAAGATTACCAGGGTCAAAGACTAGGCTTTCGAGTAATTGGTTAGTTTATTGGTTTTCCAAGTGCTTTTTGAGCTTCCCCCTCTTTTTCCAAAATGGGGATAGTATGTCCAATGTGGAAAAAATTGGGGAAATATATTTTTATCCTTTTGCATCATTTTTGATCATGCATGTTGGTCCTTGAGGTTGCTAGTGATGATGGTTAGTTCTTGGTATCAAAACTTTACTATTTTGAAGGCTGATGAGTGCTTTTGGGCTTCCCCATCCCTCATCCCCCTCCCCTTTTTTCATAATAGGCCTTCCATGCTAAGTGTGAAAATTTTTTGGAAAAGCTTTTTGGCCCTTTTTGATTAATTTTAGTCATTCATGTAGTCTTTGAAGGCTAGTAACATTGATTACTAAAACTTGATGTTAAAATTTGATTGTTTCAAAGGCCATAAGGCATTGTTTAGGCTTCTCCCTATCCTCCTTTTCCATGCTTAGCATGGAAAATTAGGGTAAACCATTTTTGATCATTTTTGGTTGATCTGACTATGCATGAGTGCTCATAGGGTTGTTGGCATTGGCCATCAGTGTCTAAGGTCAAGTTGTAGTCATTTTGGACGTTCTGAGGGGGATTTAAGGCTTCCCTCCTTTTATTTCAAACTCAAGGTAGAAGGCTTACTATTGGCAACATTTGGCCATTTCATGGAACAACAAAAGAAGATACTAGAAAAAGGCAATATTTAAAATAGCTATATAGACAAAAAATATATTTTAAAATTATTGGAAAAGTCTTAAATTTAAAAATCTAAGGTTGATGTTGTTGGTATGCACGAGATAAAACTAGAAAAGAGCGCCTTATGACTTATCCCTGGAGAGGTGGAGAAGAGAGAGATTGAGAAATCGAAATATGAAGGAGGCCTTCACTGATTAAACTGTCAATCCCTCATATTTAATGGGCACTATTGTTAGGCTTAGTTTTGCAATGTTCAATGGTTAAATTTTTTATGAGTTAAGAAAAATTAAAAGGCATTCTCATCGGCCTTGCAAAGAGTCTTGATCTGTCAGTCTGATATGTTCCATGGTGAGGGAACCAACACCTCATCGGTGGACTACAGTGCTATCCTTCAGCGGTAGTAGTTGCCACTGCTACTAGTGGAACCTGGAGGCAGAGGTGATGGCCCAAGACTCTGATGGCGACCAACAGATTTGTGGTCAACATATGCTAGAAGGGTTTCTAGCAAAACCAGAACCTACAACTACACCGATGCAGCCACGACCTACCTTGGAAGCTAAGGCAACGCACCAACAAGAAAGTGCACAAGTGCATCTACATCTGCCCTGGGTTCAACTGCATCCACCATGACCTGGTATGAGCTCTGGGTGATCTCACCANCCCTGGAGAGGTGGAGAAGAGCGAGATTGAGAAATCGAAATATGAAGGAGGCCTTCACTGATTAAACTGTCAATCCCTCGTATTTCATGGGCACTATTGTTAGGCTTAGTTTTGCAATGTTCAATGGTTAAATTTTTTATGAGTTAAGAAAAATTAAAAGGCATTCTCATCGGCCTTGCAAAGAGTCTTGATCTGTCAGTCTGATATGTTCCATGGTGAGGGAACCAACACCTCATCGGTGGACTACAGTGCTATCCTTCAGCGGTAGTAGTTGCCACTGCTACTAGTGGAACCTGGAGGCAGAGGTGATGGCCCAAGACTCTGATGGCGACCAACAGATTTGTGGTCAACATATGCTAGAAGGGTTTCTAGCAAAACCAGAACCTACAACTACACCGATGCAGCCACGACCTACCTTGGAAGCTAAGGCAACGCACCAACAAGAAAGTGCACAAGTGCATCTACATCTGCCCTGGGTTCAACTGCATCCACCATGACCTGGTATGAGCTCTGGGTGATCTCACCAACATCAAGGAACACTTCTGCAGGAAGCATATTGACACGCTTACCTGAAACGTCATAGACAACACCATTTTGGAAACTTCCAAGAAAAAGACATCCAAATATTCAAAGATACTCCCATCATGAATGTCATAACTGCTTCTGGTGTAGCTGCAAAGATCCTACAGATTTTTCAAAACTCCAAAAGTGTAAAATATTTATATACCTTACATGGTGTGCTAGATTTCAGTGTCGCATGCAGTTAAAAGTACAGCAGAAGAAACTTTTGAAGAAAAAACCTAAAATTGGTCCTATCACAGGAAAAATATTTGAGTTAAAGAAATCGATGCTAAATATTCTTGTGCTGGGCCTTTTGTTTGATTTATAGTTAGCTCTAGCGTATGTGGCCACATTGCTCATATCAATGAGGATGGAATTTTCAGAAACTCAGCTGGGCCCACACCTGCGTTTGCTTCCACGATGGTTGGCTCACATTGCCGGCAGTGTGGTGCTCAAATTCCTAGTCTTCCTGAGTGACCATGATAAACGCCATGGTCATGGAGGCCCTGTAATATGGATAATCAGTTCGAGCCCTCCACCAAAACCATCAGTTGTGGCAAAGCCTCCTTTCATGATGGTAGTTCACATATGTGTTCATTTCTATGGGTTTCGTGCAGAGGCAAGAAAGGAAAGAAACGAACCAGCTGATTACTCCAACCATTCTTGCAATTGTTACTAATTATCTGCGTAGCAATTTACCAGTACATGGGTTCAAAGAAAAAAATAAATAATACTAATAAATATATATATAATAAATAAATAAATAATAACAAAGTGTAGGGAAGATGAAGATGATTTATTTTGTAAAGATCATCCTTATTGATTCCAAAGACCGTACAGTTGCCTTCAACCATGTTTACACTAAGGTAAATACTAGATTATCTTCTTATTACCACTTGTTTATAAAATTACTAGGCTATCGATGGTTAATGATATTCAACAATTGGAAACTTAAAATATATATATATAATAATAACAATTGAATGAAGCTTATATAGTATGAAGACCTTGGTTTTAATTTTAATTGAGACTTATGAAAGAATTATTTGTAAAATGTGTAAAGACACATGCCAATATTAGCATGATTTTCTCCAAACTTCCCAACCTCCTAACTTGTTGGGCAAGTTATAACTCCATTACTTGGGAGAGAAGTTAGCTAAGATATTTTAAGTATGTAACTACCTTTTGAACCCTATAAAAAGGCTTCAGGGGTAAGAAGAAAATTTGAAGGGGAGACTACTAGCTCTCACTAGGAGACACATTTGGGGTCTCACACACTCTTGGGAAGAACATTGTAAAGAAGAAATTGTGAAAGATTGATTGTAAGATGACTTGCTAAAGAAAAGATTTCAGCCTCTTTGTCATAGTCCTGTGAGTTATGCTTATTGTTTTTTCTTTTGTTTAAATTGTTTAGCTTGTGGTTTAGATAGTATCATGCTTGGCAAGTAATTTTGGGATTTTTAGATTGCTCTTATTGTTCTTATTGCATGATAGAAATGTCTATTAAATATTTTCCATAGAAGTGGTTGTGTTTAAAATCCTTAAAAGCATTTTAGTAGTAAATTTTATTATTGTTCAATGTATAAGAACCATTATTGATATTGTTGTAAGAGAGCCTTTGCATGTAGTCAAGCCGTTGAATGATTCAATAGTCAAGAGAGTTCAGAAAATATTTGGTATTTTGATGGGACCAGAATAGATTTCTTTTATCTTTAAAGTGATTATCCATGGTATTTCAATCAAAAATTGTCAAGTATTTTGAAGGTTTTGTTGAATGCAATTGTTGACGTTTATTATCTAGCCAAGATGCAGTCTCATACATGATAGTTTGCGCAACAATTTTTTGGTAGCATAGTAGGATTGTCTTGAAGAAATTGCTTATTTGAGCCTTGGAAGTTTGAACAATTCGTAGTCATTGAATTTTGGATAGCTTTATTACGAAGTGTTTACTCGTATCATTTTACCTTGTTTAAGCATTTATGGTCTGAACACAAATCTACTTTCTTTTCTGTCTATTTCCATCGAATCTTACTCTATTTCTAGTTTTCTTGTGGAACTATCTCTTTCTCTGGGGAAAATTAGAAGTAGATTCATGAAGTTGTGCTCAAATGTTTTTGCAAAATTTTATTTCTTACAATTTGGTATTATAAGGACAACATAGAATAGGTGATTGAACAAAATAGGAACTCTCGAAAACTCACAATACTTGACAAAGTTGGTTCAATCTCTTTAAGATAAGTCATTTGTAGTTTACAGACAATGCAATCCTTTCATTTTTTACAACCGCACACCGCAACAGCACATTAACTACTGAGTCTATTTGGAGGTATCTCTACCTTGGTGTTGCCAGAGACTAGCAAGCACCTAAACCCTATTCGAGGACACCCATTGGCGGTCGCGTCCGAAACGGCCGCCAACAGTTCTTTTGGCGCTAGAAGGAGGGCTAAAAATTTAGCCTCTAAGTTCTTAAGCTTTATAATTCTAGTACATCATCCATTATTTGTTACTATAAAGGCTTAAGAAATTAGATACTATTTTCAGTTCATGACCAAGAAGATTGATAGTTTGGAAAATTTAAAAGTTTCAAAAGATATTCTGGATTCTAAGACTAATTCTTCATCATAAGAAGAACAAAAGAAAGTTTTTGAATTGGGAATAAGTAGTGGAGTGAAAACTAGAAGATCAAGAAGATCACCCGTTATATCTGGTTTATCAATTCATAAGAGAAGATCTAGAAAGTCTACAAGTTCAACTATTCAAAGGAATAGGATGGCGAATCCTCTTTAAAGAGTTACAACATTAGAATTTCAAAATTACAATGATATTCCTAAGGTAGTTTACAAATATTTTCCTGAGCCTTTCATTCGTAGAAAATCTTATTTAGCTGAAGAATATATTCACATGTTTGTGTTAGCTTTAGCTCATGCAAATATTCAACATCAAGATCAAGCTTGTAGTTTATTTGTATCAAATTTAAAGGATATGGCTCAGATTTGGTATTAGAACTTACCAAGTAATAGTATTACAAGTTGGAATGACATGAAGAATCTTTTCTTAGCTTAGTTTGGTAATCAATTAGATCAACAACAACTATACTATGGGCTGATACAAGCTAAGAAAGGAGTTAAAGAAATAATTAGAGATTTTAACATCAAGTTTCAACGAACTTGTGGACTCTTTCAAAGAAAATATAGACCATCAGAAGAAATGCTAAAAGAAACTTATCTTAAGGCTTTCAACCCCAACATTTCAATTTGGTTAAGGAGAACTCCAAACTTAACTACATTAAATAACTACTTTAGTGAAGCTATACAGTTAGAAAAACAGTTCAATCTTGAAGAAAATATTGCAATTCAAAAAAAATAAGAAAGAGTTATGATTCCTATGCAAGATTTTTCTCAATTTAAAGCTTTAATAGGTCCATATCATGTTAAGATAGAGCAAGAACATGTAAGAGTCAAATTTGAAAAGGGACAATTAATGAGAGATATGTCTAACAAAATAGTGAAGCTTGAAAAAGCCTTGGCAAGAGTTAATATCAAGGAAGAAAGGAAAAATAGAAGCATAAACATCAAGACACTAAGTTAGTAGAAGATGAGGATGAAAGTGACCTTATTATGTCCAAATTTCTTGATATTGAATCTGATAATGAGTTATTTAGTGTTCATTATGCAAGTAAATCTTCTAGCAATGGATCTAGCGATACTTCTTCTCTATCAAGTTCTGAAGAAGATATGTCTTTGGATGAAGAATGTAATAATAATGAGGAAAATGGATATAATCTCGATAAAAAGAGAGATTAAATACTTCTAGATCCCCAAATGTTATTGCTAATCCATCTACTAAGATAAAATATTTTAAGCCAAATAGAAGAGATAAGAATAAAGGTAAAGATAATCAAGTAGAGCAAAGCACTCCAAATCAGTCTTCTAATAAATGGATAAAGAAACCAAGATTTAATGGTGATGGAGAGTATGATTTGATTGAATATATTAAACATGTCAAGGTCAATATTAGCTTTTATCAATTGCTTCAAATAGAAGATCAGCAAAGAAAGGCTTTAGAGTTCATTAAAGGTAAAAGGAGAGTTAGAGAATCAGAGTTAAGCTATGTGTCTAATAATGATGAGAAATTAAAGACCTCATATGATAAGGAAGCTCATCCTTTTATTTTGACAATGAAATTAAAGGATAAATACTTACACAATTGTTTGATTGATTCTAAAGCTACGTCTAGTATAATGTCATTGGCTATATGTAAGAAACTTGGTTTGATTCCTGAAAAATCAAATAGAAAGATTGTTCAAGTGGATAAAAGTAGAGTGAAGATTGTGGATCAATTACCAAATGTTCTATTGGAAATTGCTTCTGAACCACGTCAGAATTAGAGTAACTATTCAAGTGGCAGATATACCAGATTCACATAGTCTCTTATTGAGTAGAAGTTGGAGCAAGAATTTCTCAGGTTACATATCAACAGATTATTCTCATGTGGTTACCTTGGAAAGGAGAACCAAATTAGATATACATCTATAGTGAACCTCTGATGATTGATAACATTACTTCAAATGGAAAAAGTAAAATGGTTGAAAAAGGAGGTGTTGAAAAAAAAATATGTACACTCCAAGAAAATTATAGTTCTGATAAAGAACACTCAAAGAATGAGGATAAATGGGAGTTATACTTTGATGGTTCATGTAATTCAAAAGGTGCAGGAGTCAGTATAGTTATATTAAGGAATGATTCACCTAAAATTCTCAAAGAAATTCATCTATCTTTCCCTTGTACTAACAACAAGGCTGAGTATGAAGCCTTATGTATCGGTAAAAGAATAGCTCTAGACAAAAAGATCAGAGTAATCACTATAAAGGGAGACTCAAGATTAGTTTGTAAATAGGTAAAGGGTAACTGTGTAGTAAAGAGCTCATTCTTAAGACCTTATAAGTAACTTTCTTGTAAGATGTTAGATCAATTTCAACATTTCCAAATAGAGCATATAAATAGAGCAGAGAATCTTATAGCAGATAATTTGGCAAAGGCAACATCAACATTGGATATGCAAATAATGGAAAGTTAAAAAAATGTAATGGTTGAAAAAGAACATTAGCCATTAGTACCAAATAATATAAGACATTTACAAGTATTTGAAGATGATGATCATGTACTAAGATTTATGAAAAACAAACAAGAATTTGAGGTTCAAGTGATACCTGAAACACCATCACACTCTAAAGCTAATTTTATTCCAAATAGGATTATTGACTTGGAACATGATTTTAAGAAAAATTCACTTACTAGAAAGGATATACAAAACTTAGATAGTCAAGATTTCAAGGTAGTGAATTTTGGATTAGATAGGATGCCAAAGATGTTGAATGTTACAAAGGAAAGAGATTCGAGTTTCAAGAAAAACTTCTTAACATGTCTAAGAAATAATTTGGACAATTTTTCTTGGTCTTATGATAATCTTAAATCTTTTAGGCAAGATGTGATGACACATAAAATTCTTTTAATAGAAGGTTGTAAAACAGTCAAGCAAAAACAAGGGAAATTCGATCCATCATTTGAACCAGCTATGGAAATCGAAATCAAGAAGTTGTTGCAAGCAAGAATCATATATCCAGTATGATATTCGACATGGCTTGCTAACCTTGTTCCAGTAAGAAAGAAAAATGGTGATATAAGGCTTTGTATAGACTTTAGAAATCTGAATGATGCCTCAAAAAAGGATAAGTATCCACTTCCAAGAATAGATGAGAGGACTGCTAAAGAAAAATCTCAAGAAGATCAAGTTGAAAGCTCCAGCAAGCTAGAAAATAATAGAACAACATTTATCACTTCAGAGATTGTTTATGAGAAGGTTAGAGATATGAAGATTCCTACCAGAGTAATCCTCACCATTCTCTTCCCATCTTAATAATAGTCCATGAATAAAGGACTTGATAATGTATAGTTTGTTGTTTTTTTTAGGAATGAGGTTTTTATACCACCAAACCTTATGTTTGATGGGAATTTTCCTCTAAAAAAATTTATCTTTTCAGCAGTAAAAACTTCAATAAAAGCTACCAGTACAGTTTAGTTTGAAATGAGGCTGCATAAGTTTCTTTAAGCTTTTAAGGGGGTAGAAATGTTGGCAACATTTGGCCATTTTATGGAACAGAAAAAGAAGATACTAGAAAAAGGAAATATTTAAAACAACTGTATAAACAAAAAATTTGTTTCAAAACTATTGGAAAAGTCTCAAATTTAAAAATCCAAGGTTGATGTTGTTGGTATGCACAAGATAAAACTAGAAAATAGCACCTTATGACTTATCCCTAGAGTGGTGGAGAAGAGGGAGATTGAGAAATCAAAATATGAAGGAGGCCTTCACTGATTAAACTGTCAGTTCCTAGCATTTCATGGGCATTGTTATTAGGCTTAGTTTTGCAATATTCAATGGTTAAATTTTTTATGAGTTAAGAGAAACTGAATGGCATTCTGATTGGCCCTACAAAGAGTCTCAATCTGTCAGTCTAATATGTTCCATGGCAAGGAAACCAACGCCTCCTCCATGGACTACAGTGGCTTCCATCAGCAATAGCAGCACCCACCACTGCCAGTGGCACCTGGAGGAAAAGGTGATGGTGTTGTCACCCAAGACTCTAATGAAGACTAGCAAATGTTTCTATGACATATGCTAGAAGGGTTTCCAACACAACCAGAACCTACAACTACACCGACGTGGCCACAACCTACCCCGGAAGCTAAGGCAACGCACCAACAAAGAAGTGTGCAAGTGCGTCTACATCTATCCTGGGCCCAAATGCATCCATCATGACCTAGTGTAAGCTTTGGGTGATCTCAACAACATCAAGGAACACTTCTGCAGGAAGCATACCAACATGCTTACCTGAAACATCGCGAACAACACCTTTCTGGAAACTTCCAAAAAAAAGGCACCTGAAGATTCGAAGATATTCCCATCACGAACACCATAACTACTTTTGGTGTAGCTACAAAGATCCTTTAGATCTACCAAAATACCAAAAGTGAAAAATATTTATATATCTCAAATACTGTGCTGGATTTTGGTGTCACATGCAATTAAAAGTACAATTGAGAAAACGTTTGGACAGAGAACCTAAAATTGGTCCCATCACAGGCACAATATTTGAGTTAAAGAAACCGATGCTAACTGTTCTTGCAATGGGCCTTATGTTTGATTTTTTGTTAACTCTAGCATACACAGCCATGCTGCTCATATTAATGAGGATGGCATTTTAAACAACTTAGCTGGGTCCATGCCTAAGTTTGCTTCCACCGTGGCTGCTCACGCGGTTGGCGGTGTGGTGCTCAAATTCCTAGTCTTCCTGAGTGACCATGATAAATGCCATGGTCATGAAGGCCCTATAACATGGATAATCAGTTCAAGCCCTCCGCTGAAACCATTAGCTACGGCAGAGCCTCCTTTCATGGTGGCAGTTCACATATGTGTCTGTTTCTATGGGTTTTGCACAAAGGCAAGAAAAAAAAGAAACGAACCAGCTGATTACTCCTGCCATTCTTGCAACTATTACTAATTATCTATGTAAAAATTTACCAATACGTGGGTTCAAATAAAAAAATAGAAAATAATAATAAATATATATATAATAAATAAATAAATAATAACAAAGTGCAAGGAAGACGAATATGTTTTATTTTATAAAGATCAACCTTATTGATTCTAAAGACCGTACAACCGCCTTCACCCATGTTTATACTGTAGTAAATACTAAATTATCTTCTTATTACCACCTATTTATAAAATTACTAGGGTATCGGTGGTTAATGATATTCAACAATTGGAAACTTAAAATATATATATATAATAATAACAATTGAATAAAGCTTATATAGTATGAAGACCTTGGTTTTAATTTTAATTGAGACTTATGAAAGAATTATTTGTAAAATGTGTAAAGACACATGCCAATATTAGCATGATTTTCTCCAAACTTCCCAACTTCCTAACTTGTTGGGCAAGTAAGATCTCCTAACTTGTTGGGCAAGTTATAACTCCATTACTTGGGAGAGAAGTTAGCTAAGATATTTTAAGTATGTAACTACCTTTTGAACCCTATAAAAAGGCTTCAGGGGTAAGAAGAAAATTTGAAGGGGAGACTACTAGCTCTCACTAGGAGACACATTTGGGGTCTCACACACTCTTGGGAAGAACATTGTAAAGAAGAAATTGTGAAAGATTGATTGTAAGATGACTTGCTAAAGAAAAGATTTCAACCTCTTTGTCATAGTCCTGTGAGTTATGCTTATTGTTTTTTCTTTTTTTTAAATTGTTTAGCTAGTGGTTTAGATAGTATCATGCTTGGCAAGTAATTTTGGGATTTTTAGATTGCTCTTATTGTTCTTATTGCATGATAGAAATGTCTATTAAATATTTTCCATAAAAGTGGTTGTGTTTAAAATCCTTAAAAGCATTTTAGTAGTAAATTTTATTATTGTTCAATGTATAAGAACCATTATTGAGATTGTTGTAAGAGAGCCTTTGCATGTAGTCAAGCCGTTGAATGATTCAATAGTCAAGAGAGTTCAGAAAATATTTGGTATTTTGATGGGACCAGAATAGATTTCTTTTATCTTTAAAGTGATTATCCATGGTATTTCACTAAGAAATTTTCAAGTCTTTTGAAGGTTCTATTGAATGCAATTATTGACGTCCATTATCTAGCCAAGATGGAGTCCTGTACATGATAGTTTGCGTAGCAATTTTTTGGTAGCATAGTAGGATTGTCTTGAAGAAATTTCTTATTTGAGCCTTGGAAGTTTGAACAATTCATAGTTATTGAATTTTGGATAGCTTTATTACGAAGTGTTTACTCATATCATTTTACCTTGTTTAAACATTTGACGCCTTAACACAAATCTACTTTCTTTTTTGTCTATTTCCATCAAATCTAGTTTTCTTGTGGAACTATCTATTTCTCTAGGGAAAATTAGAAGTAGATTCATGGAGTTGTGCTCAAATGTTTTTGCAAAATTTTATTTGTTACAAGTAGGTATTATAAGGACATCATAGACTAGGCAATTGAACAAAATAGGAACTCTCAACAACTCACAGTACTTGACAAAGTTGGCTGAATCTCTTTAAGATAAGTCATTTGCAGTTTACAGACAATGCAATCATTTCATTTTTCAGAACCACACATTGCAACAGCACACACACATACTTACATTAACTACTGAGTCTATTTGGAGATATCTAGGCCTTGGTGTTGCTAGAGACCAGCAAGCACCTAAACCTTATTTGAGGACACTCGTTGGCGGTCGTGTCCCAAACAGTCGCCAACACTTAGTATGGAAGAGGTCACCTGCAATAAAAATAGTATAATCTAGGCCAAATCGATAGCCGATCAACATTGCATGTCAACCTCCAGGGCTATTAATGTTGATGATCAATGTTGGGTATCAAGATTTGATAGTTTGTAGGCCTCTAAGTGCCTCAAGAAATTTTCCCCTTTCATCCACACTAGAAATGATGGCCCTAGTGTCGATGAGAGTGGGATGATAATTTTGTACCATTTTTGATGACTTTTGAAAATCCCAAAGGATTCTGGCAAGGTCTAGGGGTCATCAAGCATCTAGAAATGGTCACTAGGTCATCAATTTAGGTCATTTTTATCTTCCCCACATCCATCCACACTAAGAGTAAGAGGCTTGATGGGGAAGAAGCCTCCCCCAATGTGGAAAACATCAAATCCTAGATTTTGACCAATTTTGACTAGGTCCAATGGGATTCTAAGGCTACCAGAGATGCTTGGAGGGGTTCTAGGTCATGTAGGGCTCACTTTCAGGTGAAACTGATGCTAGATGAGTGTTGGGAGACAAGATTGAGTGTTACCCTCATTCTTCTAACCTGGGCACTACTACCTCAGCATGGATATCCATGGTGTTTATCCTTGGTCATGTTTTACACACATTTGGAAACCCAATGTTGAAAATGCTAGGTTTGGATTACCAAAAATAGAAAAGTATTTGTAATTCTAATGAATTTGTAAAATAATAGGCATTGTTCCCATGTTGTTCATGGTATTCCCAAAATGGATGCATGGGGTTAAGGTTTCCATAATGTTTTAAGTGTCGAAATTAGTAAAATGCTTAGCATTCATGCAAGTTTTGGTCAAAAGAGAAGGCTTAGGGTGGGCCCCACAATGCAAAAATATAAAATTTTGAAAAGTGATTTTTTTTCCCATCCAAAACCAATGTGAA
>MNCI01022636.1:9922-155785 GCA_015680685.1 Gnetum montanum | reverse complement strand
TTTTCCTAAATTTTTTAAGAAATTCCAATTGTTCATGATGTAATTTTATGCAAGGTTGTAATAATTTTTTCTTATGGAATTACTTAGACTAATTTAGAAAAACACCTTAGAGCCTTTTACAGAGGCTAATTTCACTTTCAACTAGATTTTATGTCTAAATTTGCTAACTAACTCTAATAGGTTATAATGATTTTACTTTAAAAGTTTGTGATAATTCTTTTTTTGTGGAATTTCTTAAGCTAATTTAGATAAACATGTTAGAGCTTTCTATAGAAGCTAATTTCACCTTTGGCTAGGATGTTTTCCTAACCTATTAAAAACTTGAATTGGTCATAATGTCTTTGTTTTATTTCATGTAGGGCCTTCTTAAGGCCTATCCTCATCATAGTGGAGCTAGTTGGTATTTTTTGCTACATTGGTCATCCCAAGACCAATACTTCACCACATGACATGCCTTTAGGAAAAATTTCATTATGGTTCTAACCTAGGACATAGGACTTCCTTTCCTATTTCCTTAACAACTTTAGTGTGATGTTGTGGTCATACTTGTCAATGAATGTAGTTGGGGTTATTGTGGAGACCTTGTTACCTCAAGAAATTGGCCTAATTACCATGTACATTACTAATAGGCTGCTTCCTATGACTATAGGCAAACTAGTAGATATCATGAGCCCACATTACCTTATAGAGATTTAAATGATGCTAGAGTATAGTTAGTATAATACTAACAATACTCTGATGGTGACGCATAAAGCCCACACCTTATTCCATAATCCACTAGGCACCGTGTATCATCTATAGGGGTAAGCATGGTTAATATAATATTTTTATGGTTTTGGCTTAATTTTCATACATAACGTCATTGATTTCAGAACTTCTTATAGGGATAAGGTCAATGATCAAGGCTTGATTATCAATGCTCAAATCTTGGTAGTGGCTCAAACTTCTTTGGAAAAATTCACTAACAGTCTTGAAATTAGAACTACTATGTATCAACAATTAAGAGGGGACTTTGATAAATATACCACTAAGTTTAACATCATACACAAAAAGTGCAAAGATGATGGGACAATGCATAGTTGGTGGGTAGATGCCAATGGCATAAGTTAGACCATTGTAGCTAGAACCTTCACATCTCAAAAGAAATGTAAAGTTGAATATATAGCTTCTAGTGTTTTATGGCTCTAATTGTTTCATTGCTATTCTTGGTTTTTGAAACTACTCATATTGATGCAAACCTTTGGTAATTGCTTCCCAGGACTTTCCACCTTAGTTAATATCACTATATGACTTTCATGTTTACATCATGAGGATGCCCTCATCCTGAAGTTTGGTGATGTGACATTAGCATAAGAGTGGCTCAATGGGTAGGCACCTAACATCCAACATGCATTTTTGCTTGATGTATTCATGGCACCTATCCCTTCCATTCCTACTACAGAGATGCTATATGTAATTGACTCCTTCAATGAGAAGGTTGGTCATTTTAGTACCATCACCTAAGGTGTTAAGGTGAACGTGGATATAGGTGATGGCCTCTTTCATGACTTGTTTGGTGTCCTTGCTGATGGGGAAAAGGTCCCTAATAGGATGATAATGGAATCAATCCATCATAAAAAAGTTCTATAGTGTCTTGGTGCCAACATTAGCTACACTAGAATTTTTATGGATAGCTCCATGAACCCTAATACAAAGGAATCATATCCTTTATTTAGGTCTCATGCATTCCCCAAACTACTATCATAAAAGAAGATAATTAGTCTAGCATAGGAGTGGACCTTTTACCCTAATAGGTTATATTGCTTTTACTTTGAAAGGTTGTGATAATGATTTTTTTGTGGAATTTCTTAAGCTAATTTAGATAAACATGTTAGATATTTTTATAAAAGCTAATTTCACCTCTGGCTAGGATGTTTTCTAACCTCTTAAAAACTATAATTGGTCATAATGTTTTTGTTTTATTTCATGTAGGGCCTTCTTAATGCCTATCCTCATCATAGTGGAGCTAGTTGGTATTTTGTGCTACATTGGTCATCCCAAGACCAATACTGCACCACATGACATGCCTTTAGGAAAACTCTCATTGTGGTTCTAGCCTAGGGCAAGGGACTTCCTTTCCTACCTCCTTAGAAACTTCATTGTGATGTTGTGGTCATACTTGTCCACAAATGTAGTTGGGGTTATTATGGAGACCTTGTTGTCTTAGGCAACTAGCCTGATTACTAGGTACATTATTGATAGGCTACTTCCTAAGACTATAGGCAAAGTAGTAGATATCATGAGCTCACATTACCTTATAGAGATTTGAAATATGCTAGAGTATAGTTAGTATAATACTAACAATACTCTGATGGTGACACATAAATCCCACACATTATTCCATAATCCACTAGGCATCGTGTATCATCTATAGAGGTAAACATGGTTACTGTAATATTTTTATGGTTTTGGCTTGATTTTCTTACATTACTTCATTGATTTTATAACTTCTTATAGGTATAAGGTCAATGATCAAGGCTTGATTATCAATGATCAAATCTTGGTAGTGGCTCAAATTTCTTTGGACAAATTCACTTACAATCCTCAAATTAGAACTACTATGTATCAACAGTTAAGAGGGGACTTTGATGAATACACCACTAGGTTTAACCTCCTATACAAAAAGTGCAAAGATGATGTGACAATGCATAATTGGTGGGTAGATGCCAACGGCAAAAGTTAGACACTTGTAGCTAGAACCTTCACATCTCAAAAGAAATGTAAATTTGAATACATAGCTTCTAGTGTTTTATGGCTCTAAGTGTTTCATTTCTATTCTTGGTTTTTGAAACTACTCATATTGATGCTAACCTTTGGTTATTGCTTCCCAGAACTTTCCACCTTAGCTGATATCACTATACCACTTTCATGTTCACATCATGAGGATGCCCTCATCCTGAAGCTTGGTGATGTAACATTAGCATAAGAGTGGCTCAATGGGTTGGCACCTAACATCTAGCATGCATTTTTGCTTGATTTATTCATGGCACCTATCCCTTCCATTCCTACTACAGAGATGCTATATGTAATTGACTCCTTCAATGAGAAGGTTGGTCATTTTAGTACCATCACCTAAGGCGTTAAGGTGAACATGGATATAGGTGATGGCCCCTTTCATGACTTGTTTTGTGTCCTTGCTGATGGGGCAAAGGTCCCTAATAGGATGATAAGGGAATCAAGCCATCATAAAAACGTTCTAGAGTGGCTTGGTGCCAACATTAGCTATAGTAGAATTTTGATGGATAGCTCCATGGATCCTAACGCAAGGGATTCATATCTTTTGTTTAGGTCTCATGCATTCCCCACACTACTATCATAAAATAAGGTAATCAGTCTAGTGCACGGGTGAACCTTTAAGAAGGTCTTGATGGAGGGCAATCAAATTTCATTAGGATACTACTTTGGCTACTGGGCTTTGAGAGGAGATACTTAGACTTCGTATTAACACCTCTATAATAATCCATATGAACTTTGCATTTTTTTTCAAGTTATCTAAAGAGTTTTGTGGAGTTTCTAATGGTGTATAGGAATGGGTGATGGGTTTGCCAAAATCCAAGCTAACTTTCTAGGCCTTGGATAAATCCACTAAAGGGAATGGATGAAATATTATACATCATCACTAAGAACCTTGATGTTAGGTAGTATGAGTCTCCTAAAAATACTGTTGATGATGAGGCCCTCTCATTTCCTACAAGCGTCCAAGATGCCAAATGATGGTGTATGGAGACTGAAGGGGCAACTAGAGAGAAACTCAAGAGGCCTATGAAGGAGGCATCCCCCGTATCAGATTAGCCTATCCCAAAGAAGCTTAATTTTAATCTTAATCCATCATAGTAAGTAGTTGTAGGTATTCTTTATTTAAATGGCTATTTCAAGTTTTAAAATTTTGTGACTACTTTATGGTTTTATGTGTTAACTAGTTTTCTATGTGCTATGCTTGTAGATAAGAATCAAGTTATAGTAGCCTAAGCTACTATAGAGGTAGAACAAAGGCATGAAGATTAGGCATTATGAAAGAAAATTATGGTTGAAGGACTTGCTAATGTAGGTATAGATGATTTAGATGCCTTGTTTGGTGACATGTACCATGTACCTCTTCCATCATCATCCTAGATGAGGAAGAGGAGGAGGAGCTAGGTATGCTTATGCCTCACTTTTTTCGTTATATATTATTGATTATATTTGGTTGTCATCCTAACCTTTTGATGATTGCTATGCTTGTAGTTGTTTCTAAGCCACCAATGCAAGATCCTATCTTTAAGCTTCATGTGAAACCATGGGTAGAGACTCCAAAAAAAGTGGAGTTCTTGTGCAAGATTTCTAAGGACATTGTTGATCGATTACATTAGGTTGCACCTAAGATAGGTAAGGATTTTTTTTATGTGCTTTAATTATGGGCCTTTCTTACATTATGGCTATTGAAGGTTGTATTTTATGGTTGTATTTTATGTTTGTGTAGTACTATCCATGGAGTGGGCTCCCAACAAAGACATGGAAGTACACTCCTTTCCTAAGCTTCTCTCTGATGTGTCTACTATACTCATGAAGTTGTACAAGATTGCCATTAATTTATCAATGTCATGTGCAAAAGCTTAATGGGAGCCAAAGAGGTCAAAAAGATACCTATGGGAGAAAGTTATGGCCTTGAGGAAAAAAACTCAAAGGTAGGAGGGTATGATTAGAGATCTCTGATACTATAAAGCCTATGTGGAAGCTCAAGTGGCTAACTTAAGGGAGTTACAAACTAAGAAGATCACATGGGCCCACTACTAGCATGTTGTTCAAGACAAAGTATTAGTCTTACGAGAGGTGCTAAAACAATGTATGTAGATGGACCTTATCTTCCAAAAGGTTGAGGACTCGAAGGATCACTATGCTTGGGTCTTAGAGTAAGGCATGATACAATAGGCCCACCAGAATTAGTATAAAGTCAATCATGGAGCCTACCTAAAGTGGCTTAAGGAAGAGTCGGTTGAATAGCACAAGAGAGAGTTGTTCATCCAGGGAATCTAGTCAAAGAGTTCTTATCAACCTTTTAAAAGTACTCTCAAGGTGAAGCAATCATCTACTTTTCAAATAATGACTATTATAGCTGAGACCTCTATAGCTACTGCTACTCATGAGCCTCCTACTTGGACTCCTATATATAGGTTTGACATTCTTTTTGGTGTTGATCCTGGGGATGTTAACCATGTCAACATGATAGAGGACCAAATCCTCCATTGTTTAGAGGAAGTCCTTCCCCATATACCCATAGAAGTATTGGAGCCAAAATCTCTAGAGGTTTGATATATTTTATGTTTTACTTTTTCTTTAAAGTCATGATTTTGGCTATGGGTTACTAACTGGCTATATGTTATTACATGTCATGCCTCATGAGACAATTCCAAGCCTAGTAGTTAGGGTGGGAATGATCCACCACTTCCTCCTCTAGATGCTATCCAGTAGCCTCCTTTAGTTTAGCTTATTGGCCACTTGCTTTTGTTTGATGTTGATGGCTATGATTATCCAAGACTATGTTATTGAAGGTTGTTATTCTTTGAAATTTTTACTACACATTGTGGCTATGGATATGTATGTTATGAACATTTTAATTTTAAATTTAAATATATAGTTTTATTTTTGGCTATATGCATCTATAGTAGTAAACATTGTAAACATGGCTTTATTTATGTTTTGGTTGTAACATTAAATTGATGTGATAATAGGCTAAGAAAAAGGAGATATAATAATAAAAGGAATGTTTCCTAGTTTTAGGCCATTGCAACCACTAGTTATATAGTTTTGCTAGTTTGAGGTGATGGTGGGCCATAATGCCAGTTTAACATCTTAGCGCCAGTTTAACATCTTAGCGGATATAGTGCTAGTTTAATGTCTTAGCAGATGAAAATATCAATTTAACATCTTAGTGAATGATAATGCCAATTTAATGTCTTAGTAGACAAAGCATGAAAAAGACATTTTTTTCAATGTTTAAAACATAAGTAAAAATAAAGAAAGTTGTAGATAAACATGTAAATGAACTCAAGCTACATGCATTAGGCTATGTGCATAAAGTGTAAAACAACAAGTGCATATGTAATAAAGTATAAATGAAAAGTAAGGCTATATGACTATTAGTGCATTCAGTCATAGAGGCATGGGAAGTTTAAGGAAAACTTCACTTATGTAGATTCTTCTTAATCATTGCAAGATTAAGGAGTGAGTAAGGCCTACTCTACACAAGCTTGTATTTGTCATCCCATTTTCTTATGATGTAAAAGGGAGTTCATCCCATAATTTATTCCATTGTCTTTCATTATCATCATTGGCTATCTTGGTTTTCTACTCTTCATGGCTAAGATCTTCTTCTTGAAGCTCTTCTTTGGACTCTTGTTCTATGTCTACTTTGTTGAGAGCTAGAGAAACTGTCTTATGACCATGAATGATGATTTCACCTTCCTTGTAAGGAAGGTGAATTTCTTGATGGATGGGTATGGAAATAGCTCATAACTGAGTGAACCAAGGTCTTTCTAGGATCAGGTTGAATCCTAGTGTCTCTTCCACAACCAAGAAGTTAGTAGTTGTAGGGAATTATTCTCCGACTATAAAATTCAAGGAGATAAATCCCTTGATGATGACTCTTGATTTATTAAAGGACCTAAGTGCTATGGTGGTTGTGGGTTTTACTTGCTTAATTAAGCCTAAGAATTCAACAATGGTGCATGGGATGACATTAGTTACAACTTCATCATTAACATGTAGCCAATGTATTTTAAATTGTCCTATGCGTATGGTTATAAATAAATGGGCTATAGTCACTTTGTCATTCTAGGGATTAACCCTAATTTCACTATTTAGAAATGCTAAGGGTGGTGAATTCTCCTCCCCTAGTAAGGGAGGAATCATGACTACATGGATAGGTTCCTCATTAGTAGGAATATCCCCACAAATAGGTATGGATGTCAACATTCTAACTAGTGTCTCACAATGTGTGACAAAAGTCATAATCAAGTAATACTAGCTTAAGGTTGTGTTTTTCTACTTGAGGGATTGCATAACTTGGTCCATTGCACTAAGGAATTTTTTTCATTAGTTTTTTCTTTGTCACTAATTGTGCTTTACTTCCTCCATGTGTTCAAAAATGTGAACTTTAGCTTTAGGTTATGGCTATTGTGGCTCTTCCTTCTTATTTTGGTTGTGGGATTTGGTGTCTTCCTATGGCTTCTTGATTAAAGAGGTTAGGGTAGAGAGGTCATGGGTATAGCTAAAATGAAAGTGGGCTTTAGTGCATCCACATCTTTCCATTCTTCCATCTACTTATCTCCCTTATTATCAGTCTTTTGCTTAGGCTTCTTCCTTTGGTTTGCTGTAGGTTTTTGGTTTTCATCCATTGGCAATAAGGAAAAGGCAATAGCATTGGCTACCATAGGGGGTCATTGTACAATTGGTTGGGCTACAAATATTTGGGTTGTATTAGGTTGGGAGACCTTGATGAAAAAAGGTTCCCTCAAAGGAATTCATGATGATACTCTCAAAATAAAGGGGGATCTTGAGCTATAGAAATCCAAAGAAGCTCTTTCTTATAGAGGGGTACTTCAATCATGAATGGTTCTCTTTTAGGTCTTTGATTTTCATCAATTTTTATTGTTGATAAAACATACTGGCTATCATTTTCATTCAACAGGTCTTTGTAGACCTGAATTGATTCGTTTTGTGGCCGAATTAGGTTAGAAGCATCCAAGACCATTTCCCCCATGTCTATCATCCTTTGCAAATCATCCTTCAATGCAAGGTAAGATTTTGTATCATGACTAGGTAATTGTTGAAAATGATAGAAATATTCTAGCTTGAAGTATCTAGGTAACTAGGGATCATTCTTCATTGCCTAAGTGGGATCTTTAGCTATTTCACATAGTCACTTGTGTTTCTTTCAAGTGGCTTCAATCATCTGTTTATGTTGCATCCATTCACTTCTTAATAGTTGGTATAGCAACTCAAATGATTTTAATGGAAACATAGTGTATTTAGACGTGTCCTTTCTTTCAAAATTAGGTCTATTTGTTGTCATTTTTGTGGTCCTAGAAGTTGATGGTTGGTTATTATGATCATTGGTGGGGGCCTTGGGAGGATTGACCTTCAGCCCTTAGTTCATAGTCTTTGTTTCCTTAATCATAGCCACTCTGGTAGTGTTGTTTTAGTTTCCATTTTCTTTGTGTCTTTAAGTTTGTTGGTTTTTATATGATATATAGGCTAGATCATGACTAGCCTTCGTGGCATCCTCTATATTTTTAGTTTGAGAGAATGCATGAGCAAGAGACCATGGATCAAGATAGTAGAGTTTAGACTTGATGAAGTCATTAGCTGCTTCCTTGAATATGTCTAACAAGTGGGCTTTAGCTATGGGCTCTATTATTTCATTTAGTAGTCCATTCCACCATTGAATGAATTTTTGTATGGGTTCTAAGGGCCCTGACTTGACCTTCATGAGTTGGTCAAGCATTGTGTCAGGCTTTAAGTTATACTTTATGTGGTTGAAAAACTAGGCCACTAAGTCCTCAAAGAGGATATGGACCTTCTAGACAATGTGCAATACCAATCAAGTGCTTCCCCAATGAAGGTGAAGGGAAAATTGGTGGACTTTCAAAAAGGCATGGCTATAGTGCTAAGGATTTCTTAAGAATAAGCTATAAATGGTAAAGTAGGAGTAAATACCAATTAATGAAATTCAAAAACTCTTCGAGAAAATAGAAATGAAAAAAATGATGTACTTACTATAATTAGTAAGTGGGGGATAAGGAGGGTTTACGCCTGTACTAGAAATGGAATATCAGAAACGTTGGCTTCAAACCTCATCCAAGTTGGCCTTCCAACTGCCTCTATGCTAGGTATGGAAGGAGGGAAAAAATGGAAGTGCAATAATGAAAATATCACACTTTCTTATTCCAACATTGGAGAGAAAGGGGATTAAAGGAAGTGTTGCATTGCTTGGGAGTTTTGACTAGAAAATGGCTTTCAACTTGCAATAAAATCAAATCTAGTTATTAAATTGGTTTCAAAGCTCATCAATGATGGCCTCCCAACTACTTCCAACCTGGGTATGCCAAATGGGGAAAAGAAGGGGGTTGAGATGATTTAAATCTCACACCTCCTACCTCAACATTGATTGGAGGGGTTGAAAACTGAAAAAAATAAGTGGTAAGTTGATGCTTTTCCACTAAAACTAGTTTTAGCTAATTACCAATTTTCTCAACATGGAAATGTACGGGGGAAATCCAACTCACGAAAGAGTTGAACCACCTAATTTTAGAAGCTAAGAATAAAAGTATTGGCAAAAAGAAAAAGAAAAATGAATAGGAGGAGATATCAATGCTAGCTTTGACCTGTAAAATTCACAGCAAGTGTTATGAAAAGCTAAAGCCCAACCACCTGCAACTTCCATGTTGTAGTTTTGGTCATAGGGGTGGAAAGATTAGTGTTTATTCTTCAAAGTTTTTGGCTACAAAAATCAAGAAAAATCTTGCAAATAGTAGTAAAAATAGTAGATCTAGTTATAGAATTTAGGCGAAGGCCCTCCTTCTAGCACCAAGAAAAACTATTATGACTGAAAACCCTGATCATTGAGAAAAACCAAGGATCCTTAGTGCAAAAATTCCCAATTCCCAAATCCTTGGGGCCTCTACAACAAAAATGGAATTCAAGATGTCTTGGTCAGTCCAGCAGATCAACTAGGAACTTATGAGATGCCAAACATGGAAATAAAAACAGATTTGATTAATGCATAGAAAATAAATTTTTTTATATGAAACTCAAAACTAAAAATTTTATTACGAAAGAATAAATAATAAGTGAAATAATTTTGTATAAATGATGCTTGGATGAGCAGAAAAGGGGTTCACTTATGCAGGAGTTTAAAGCCCATTAAAACTGATGTGATCTACTTCATGATCTAAGTGCTAATCCACTCCTGATGCTATTGAACCTTTCTTCACTACTGCAACCTCAAATCTGCAAGTTGGGCCACTACTAGGGATGAGAAAAGTGGAAAAATTGGATGCTAGATTGCTCCATGCTAGGGTTTGTGAATCCTAGGAGTGCAAAGTTGATACTAAAAATCCATGAATCACAAGGTGATTATGCTTTCACTATGGGGTTTAAGAGGATGCAAACATGGGAGATTACAATAACCCTTGAGTGCTTGAAAATGCACCAAGTGTCAAATTGTTAAAATGGCTAGACCTTGCTGATAATTTTCTTAAATTCTAAGAAAAAATTATTCCAACCTGTACATGATTTTTGAGGTTGGCTTTTATAGATTTTTTGGGCCATAAATGGGGCTACAAATTGGCTATGATTTGGTTGCAAATTGGTTGTGAAATAGCTTCAAATTGGCTACAAATTTGATGTAATTTTGTTGCAAATTGGATGCCAAATTTAGGAGAGATGGGTATCCAAATTTGGGGGTTACCATACATAGTAAGTGCTTCCCCCATGGCCATTCCATTTACTATAAATAGTAACCAGCACACCTTCCATGCTGGAGATGAATCTTCCATGTTGAGCTCTCCACCATGCTTGTTGAAGTGGCTAGTTAACATTGAAGTTTATGAATTAATGAATTTTTCCTTTTTGTGGCTTCCACACTGAGGGTTTAAATTTTCCACACTAGGGATGAAGACTTTATGTTGGGGGAAAACATCCATGCTAAGGAGGAAAAGTCTCCAAGTTGGGAAAAAACGTTTCAGGCTAGAAGGGAATTTTCTAGGATAGAGAGAAAACTTTCCAGGCGGGGACAAAAGATTTCAAGCTAGGGAAAAACTTTCACACTGAGGGTGAAAACATTCTAGGTTGTGCATGTGGTCTTCATATTTAAGGGAAAAAATTTTCAAAACCCCCTTTCTTCCGTGCTAAGGGTAAGTGAGATCTACACCCCTACATGTGTCCCCAACATAGAAAAATGTATACCCCTCATAAAACCCATCAAATTATCTTTTCTGACATTCCAAAATGAATTTTTGACCATGGCCCCCTGCCCCCGCACACCGTCGCTCACCACCCCCTCACAAGTGCAAATATAGATACTAGGTGACTTTTTTCAATTGGGGAATGAGGCTTTGATGACTTATGAGGCATTTATCAACCTCAAAAGCATGTGAAATTATCCATTGTGGATTAAAATTTTCACATTTACAATGAAGTCTTGCCTCAAGTTTCATGGGGTGAAAGCTACATGATGAAGTTTGGTTATAACATTCAAATTTTTGTGGTGATTCAAGTAATGAATAAAATATGATGAAATTCTACTGAAGATTTCATTGGTTCAAAATCCAACTCTTGCACATTATTTCAATAATACTACAAAAGAATAACTAGAACTTAATTTTCCCTAAACAAGAATGAAGTAATGGTAAAAATTCTTATTCTATCCATTCCTTAGCCTTGGGCTTGAACTCTAGTCATTTCCATAGTCACTTTGATTCACCATAGAGAACAACACCAATAATGGTAAGGGAATATGCAAACATTCATATAAATAAAACATCTATAAATAAAATAAGATTCCCAAATAGAAAAATTAACACTACCACTGCAACTGCTCCTTTTACATTATCTAACATTTGAAGTGTCAACGCATTTGTATATTTGGTAATCAAAAAGCTTTTCAAGTTCACAAAGTATGTCATTGAATAGATTAAAATGAGCATGAAAATTTTGAATTTGTCTTATCTTGCAAGAGAAATGCATATTACCATCATGTTCAATTCCATGATGAATTTGGTAGGCAACAAAACCAAAATAGCAATTGGCAACATGTACAACAACAAATTCATGAAATTTAACTTTTCCGCTCTAGAAGACAATAGTATTCTTGGAAGAAAGGTTAGATTTCAAAGCCCTAGCAACTATTTCCCATACACACATATAAATTATTAGTATTTAGAGCAATCCCATAGGATAGGATTAAAAAATTATTTTAGAGATTAAAATCATCAGCAAAATAAAAAGTAGCAAAATACTAAGACGTACATGGTTCAACTTATAGCCTACTTCCATGGGCAAATTTGAAGCTTGAATTATTCTACAAAATAGAGGTACAATTACAAGAGGAGAATTCTCAACCTTAAATTACTTGTAACACACAACCACACTTAGCCCACACTTCTCTCACTACCCTTTATGGCTACCTTACTTGCTTCTTTGTTTTCTAACTTGCTTATTACAATAAAAGGCCTTAAGCCCTTTATATATAAGTGTCATGGACAACACAAGGAGCCATGAAACCATTATTTGTTATTGCTTTTACTAAACCATTGATACAAATAGTGTGCTCATACAAGGTGCCTTATAAAACTAGGGATAAAAGCAATGTGCACATACAATGTATTACACACACAATGGATGCAAAAAAAAAAGACACCACAAAAGTCAAGGCATACCTAACAAACCTTCACCTTCGCTTAAATTATGGCAAAGTACCTTACAATACACAATAGTAGATAGAACTCTACCTTAAGCTCCATGTTTTTCAAATAATCCTAAAAAAAGCATATTAAATATTACAGAGACCAATTAAGTTCAAGCAATGCTTGAACTTGGTTACAGTAAGAGGCTTAACTTGTAAACACCTTTGTAACATCCTTTGGCATAACTTGTCAACACAACTAGAAGGAAACCAACTAGCCACATCAAAAGTTACATATGTGAAAATAAAGAGAGAGAGAGTAAATAGAAATAGAGAACCAATGACACCTATGCCTAAAAGACATTTTTTGAGACCTTGGTATAGGTACTAGTAATGGAAAGTAATCTTTAAAGCTTCATAATCATGCATGCTTAATAAATTTTATAGTATTTATAACATTCCATAATTATTTTGGAAATGAATAGTAGAAGGAAGCTAAAAAATGGGAATGCATTTACTCACTTGTGATCATATCATTTGATGAGATAATTTTTTTTGAACACATATATTCTAACGTGTCAATAAAAGTAATTAAAAAACTAGAGAAATTGGGTTAGTGTTAGATGTAATATGGCTTTTGATAAAAATGATTTATTGGATTAGCTATTTCATTTCTTTCCATATTAACAATCTTGAATGCACCATTTCAAAGGCCTTAGTGACAAACAATGATCCTTCCTAGTTTGGTGTGAACTAGTTAGAAGATTCATGAACATCCTTGAAGATTAGATTACCTTTCTTAATGTTGCATTGATTTGGATTGAAGTAATGTCATTATTTTTACTTTTCTTGGTATAGCTCAATGTTGGAAAGTTCCTGTAGGTGATGCTCTTCCACTGAGATGAGGTTGATAGTGCATAGTTTGTTATTCTAGTCTTTGTTAATGTGGTCAAATAGAGCTACCATCAAGGATGGAATTTGTAATTCTAAAGAAAATATGGCTTTTAAACCATCTATAAGGCTATAAGTTGTAACTCTAGTGGTGATAAAAAATATTGTTCTATAAGGCTATAATGCATATAACAATTTTGCATTCCATTTGATTTTGTTATTGTTTATCATATTTTTATGAAGGCTGATTATAATTTTGTTGCTAGCTTCAACTTGTCCATTGACCTATAAATATTAGGATTTAGAAAATGAATTTTGGATACATAATTACATATAGAAAGCTTTTGTCTTACTACTGCTAAACTAAAGATCATTATCTATAACTATGGTGAGTGGTAAGACAAATAGTGAAATAATGTATCAAGAATAAACCAAAAAACCTATTATGATGTTTTTTGTCTTAATGGAATGGATTCTGCCCATTTTGTGAAGCATTTAGTTATAGTAGTAATGAAACTATAACCTTTAGATGACTTGAGTGTTATAAGTCTTATAATATCAAGATCCCATCATATGAAAGGTCACATTATCTCTATTATATGCAACTCTTTTGGTAGAATATTCATCACATTTCCATGTCATTGACAAGTGTCATAGGTCTTCAATTTGTGCATATAGGTTTTTTTCATGTATGACCAATAATAACCTAAGCACCTAATCTTAGAGGCAATGGTTTTGGATCCTATAGGTCCCCTACACAAAACCTCATGTACTTGTTATAATACTATTTGAGCTTCAACATTTCAAAGGAAAACTACTAATACATCATTGTATGATCTTTGACAAAGTATGTCATGGGCCTTGATAACATATCATTTAGCTTTATTTCATATAATGTTTTTTTGGATTTAATTTAAATGTTAATGTGGCTCACCATGTGATACATATTATTAAATATTATCAAGCCATTTAGGTTGCATGTTATTGTCTATGATAGTGATGGATGTTTCTTGATTTTCTTGTGTAATAGGTTGAACATAGATTACTATCTTGGATGATAACTTATGTAGTACTTTAAGTGTTACTATCAATGGTAATGTAGCTATAACATCTACTAACATGTTTTCAACATGATGAATATGTTGGATGTAAATATTTTCAAAGGTTTCAATTAGTTTTATGGCCAAGTTATTGTATGGTAGTATATGTTCAACCTTACAAGCATAAACATCGGTTACTTGGTTGACCACAAGCTAATAATCACCTTTGAAAATCAACTACATAAGACCTTAGTTGTTGGCTACTAAAAGTTCAAGGATAAGACCTTCATATTTAGCCACATTGTTAGTACATAGAAAATTAAAAAAAATGCTAGAGCTAAGATGGCATTTAGAGGAAAAATAATAATGGTTGTAGTACTAGCCTCATGCATGTTGCAAGCCTCATCAAAATTGACCATGGTTTCATACACTTTGGGTACATTTTCAATAACTTTGATATGTTCATCTAGAAACCTAGGTTCTATAGTGGCATTATCATTAGTAGAGAGCATGATTTTCTAACTAGTAATGGCCTATCCCTTAGTTCTAGTTTGTGAAATAAACTATAAATCAAATTCAACTACTATGGCTTTCCATAAAGCTATCATACTATTTTTGTATACGTTAGAGATGATGGCTCGTAATACATTTTCTTTGTAAATAATGTTTACCTATGATTGAAAGAGATAATGTTGCCACTTCTATAGAGAGTAGATGAAAGGTAGGCAATTCATTTCAATTATGGTATACCTGGTTTTATAGGCTACAAGGATATGACTTAGGTAATAAATAGGTGTCTCTACTCCATCATCTCATTTTTAGCAAAGTAAGAAAGAAATAGCATTTAGATAGCATGGAATGGAATGGAAAGAAACATCACATAGCATTTATTCCATCATTTTAAGAGTAGATGTCAACTAGCATACTAGGTTAAAAAGATAGTCACAATTTTACTAACTACATTATGAGACATGATTTTAAAATTAGGATGGGTTATATAACAAGAAACATAATTTAAGGGAGAAAATGAACCTCAATAGGTAATTGCAACATTAAATAGGCATTTCTAGAAATTGATATAACTTGCATAAACTAGGTGAACTAAAAAGAATATGCTATGTAGCATAATTACAATGTGCTTCAATGTTTTCACTAATCAATGTAATCTTAGCATGTTTCATGAGGCATGTTAGATTTTATGAAAAAAATAGCCACACATATGCTACAAAACACAAAGGTGGTGAGAAGCTTAGTGTGAAATCTGTATAGGGGATTTTTATGCTAGGAAGTGCAACAAGGGTGTAAACAAACTTTATGTTGAATAGCATAAATGTAACATATGCTTAGTTTTTCACACTAAGGATTGTACAACATATCTAAGATTTTATGCTAGAAGGCATAAATTTATCATAAAGGAATTTCACACTATGCAACATAAGCCAAGCATATTTAGGATTTTACATATTATAGTGTAAAGGTAGTGTAAGCATCGAATTAAGGTTAAAAGAAAAGGAAAAGCTTAATAGTAACCATTTTTACTTCTTTAGCAATCTTTTCAAGAAAGATTCTTGAATGAATAGACATGGAATGAGAAAATATTCTTGATGGGATAGGGAAGATATTGACTAGTGAACATGTTAGAGGATGAAATCATGCATCACTTGGAGGAGGGTCTTCCATAGTGTAGACTCGATGTTATACTCTTTAGTTCTTCATCTAAGGTAAGCTATATAAAACTATGTATTTGTAATTTTTATTATTTTTCATGGCTAATGATTGCATGTTTCATTTTGATTTTTTTTTTATGCCTAGCAGTAGCAATGATGGCAATGTCAACAAGATATGTAATGGTGGTGAAAATGGTAACGGTAGTCATGTTGGGGATGATCCCTAGGTTCCTGTAGCTTAGTTATTAGTTCTTATTATTTGTTTATTATTTTTTTATATGGTCATGTATGACCTTGTTTTATAAAATTAATGACATATATTGATATAGGTTGCAATCAATGATAAAATTCTCATTTATACATATGAACTTCTCTTTTTGTTTGTTTTATGTTTCTTTTATTTTTTGTACATTTATCAAAATAAAAACATGCATGAGTAATTGATATCTTAAATAAGAAAAAGAAAATAAGTAAACAAGGTAAATAAAATGTTAAAATCATGATTACAAAAGTAAAAAAAAAAGAGTAATAAAAATAAATAAAATTTAACTCCAAAATTATTTCTAAATCTTTGACAAATTGGAAAACTTCTTTTGAGTGATTTTGTACTTTCCATCTTATTTGTTTATCAAGTTGAAAGGTGATTGGTTCCAAACATTATCTAAGAGAAACTAGGAAGCCTATTGAATGTTGTTGATTTTGGTTACTATGTTAGGCTTATTGTTGACTTCTAGGTTGTTATTATTTTTTCTTGATTTTTCAATGTATTCTACTATTAATTCTTTTTCAAGATTGATGTTTTTTACTAAGAGAGGAGTAACATGGTTATCATGAATGATGACTTCATTTCTTTTATTAGGGAGATGGATCTATTGATGGATAGGTAATAAGACCACATGTAATTTCACTAATCATGAACACACTATGATCAAGTTGAATACATGTGTTTGTTCAACTATCAAAAAGTCAACGTATGTGAGGAACTACCCCCCAACCATAAAATATAATGATATAGAACCTCACACTATTACTTATGATTCATTAAAGGATTTAAGGACAAAAATAGTGGCCTCTTGTATGTTATTAGCTAAACCAAAACATTTAATAATAAGTAATAGGATAACATTGGTCAAAGCCCCATCATCAATATAGACTCTATGCACTTTATATTGGCCAACACATATGGTTATGAAAAGAGAAGCATGTCAAACTTCTTCATTCTAGGAATCCATCTTGATCTCACTATCATGAAAAGTAAGCTTTATTTCTTCTAGCATTTTATTATTTAAAAATGATATGATTATAGAGTGAATAGCTTCTTACTTATAGGAATTTCTTTGTTTATGGTGATAGAAGATAAAAGATTAATCAAGATGTTGCAATGTATTTGAGAAGTCATGAACATTTAGTAGAGGTTCAATGATGTATTCTTTTGTTTAGTGACTATTTGACCCATTATATGAATGTGAGGAAGTCTTTGTTATTGGTTTTAGCTTTATCCACTTTGGTAGCCTTTACTTCTTATAATTTGTCCATCATCTTTAACTCATGTTTTAGTATGAGTTATTTAGGTTGTCTATTAACTTGTATCTTAGGAGTTTCTCTTAGTTAGTTTGTTGACATAGGTTTGGCTGTTGAGTTGATTGCTATTTTTGATATAGGCATAGGTTTGGTAAGGCCTATTTCCATTTCTTATTTTCTTGATAGACCTCAATACTTGATTGATGACTTGGTTTCATTAGGCTTCTTATGTGTTTCGGATGGGGAATCCTTATTAGTCAATGAAGATGAAGTAGATATAGTATCTATAACAAGAAGATCTTGTCTAGTTATGATAGTGTAGTTTATAGGAATTTAAACGATAAAAGGTTCTTTTCTAGATAAAGAGACTACTATTATTCATTGAGATTGTGAAGAGCCTATTGGTGAGATCCTTATAATGAAAGGTTTCTTAGGACTTAAGGGTAGTACCGTTATGAAAAAAGGTTTCTTAGGTTTTGATGGTGGTACTTGGGATTTAGAGTTGTTGGCATGATGTACTCAAATTATAAAAGATTTCTTAGATGTGTTGGACTTACTAGTTTTAGCAAATGTTGCTATTGTATAACGGTCATTACTAGCATTAAAAGGATCCTTGAACACCTATATTTTCTAGGTTAGAACACTAACAAGATTGGATTCATTTAGAAAAAGCTCTCTACTGCTAGTTATTTTTTGCCTATTATCCTTTAGGACAAGGTTGAAATCAATTTTATGATCCAATAATTATGATAGCAGCAAAACCTATCTAGAAGGAAGTGTTTAGGTAGTGGTGGATTGCCTTTCATGGGTACATTATGATCTCAAGCTATGATATCTCACAAAGATGATGATCTTGAGCTATTTCACAAAGACGATAGTATCTCTTTCTAGAATTGTTAGAAAATTTCGTATGTTGAATATGATTATTTTTAAGAAATTGATCAAGGATTCTAGAAGGTTTCATAGGAAATTTTATATACTTAGATCAATATTTATATTCAAATTTTTTTCTTGTTTTCTTTCATGTAGAGGATGCTAATGGTTGGATAGAAATAGAAGGTTTTGACTATGATGACTATGGTTTCAATATTCAATGTTGTGATTGATCTTCCTGTTTAGGATATTTAGCTATAATAGTCATAGTTATATGTGTTGCTTATTATTTAGCCTTGTCTTTATCTTTTCTATCACGTTGGTTTTGTAAGTTATGTAACCTAAATCATTGCTAGCCTTGTTTGCTTCCTTAATGTTTTTGATTGACTGAAAGGATTAACGAACTGTGTGTAGGTTTAAATAGTAGAGCTTAAATGTAATGAAATCATTGAAAAATTATTTATATATGGCCAGCAAGTCAATCGTAGAGATGGGCTTAAAAATTTCATTTAGGATTAGGTTTCATCTTTGGAGAAAGTTTGAAACTAGTTCCAAAGGATCTTGCCTCATCCTCATAGGCTGATCTAGCATTGTATTTGACTTTATTTACATCATAGTTGAAGTGGTTGATAAATTAGGAGATTAGATCATCAAGGTATTTAATGGAAGTTCTAGGTAATGAGCAATGCCAATCCAAGGCTTTTCCTATTAAAGATATAGGGAGTACTTGTAATTTCATGTGGGGAAAAGACTATAATAATAGACGCTTAGAACAAAAGGTTATCATATGAGCATTAGGATTCACTTCACCATTATACTTGGTAAAATTTGAAATGTGAACTTTGGATGATAAAGTTATTTGTAGTACATGGGGGCTAATGAGGTCATTTTGATATAAATCCATTATTTCTATGGCTTGAGATGTGCTAGTCTTAAGTTTTTGTAGTTCCTCGAATAGATCATGAATCATCTAAAAACCTTGGTCTAGAACTTGAGGCATCATAGTGGGTTGGATGAAAACCAAAATGGACTGACTAGCAAATCTTTACATGGATGGGTAAGGTGCTAGTGGTATGGGATGCATAGGCATAGTGAAGGGAGTATTAAATAATGAAAATAATGTCTTCGAGTGAATATGTGATTGTGAAGATGTAGCACCAATGGTTGTAAAAGGTTGATGCATGGAAAAGGAAAACATATTTTGATAGGATGAATGGGGCTAGGACATAGTTCTCACATGAAAAATAAGACATACCATGGACATAGTTATCACATGAGAAATAAGAGGTATAGTAATAAAAATAGAATTCACATGTGATATATATTATACAATAAGTAAGATCAAAGGAACTTGAGGGGTGAGTGGGCTAGTTTGGGACAAGTTGATTGTAAAAGCAATAGAGGTTGTGTCTTCTAGAGGCTCTTCTATCTGTGGGTCAACTTTGAAGAAACTACTCATATTTGTTAGATCATTTTGAATCTATTCCTAAACCTTGTCTTCATAAGCTATGACTTCCTCGTTGGCATCAACTAGTTGGACTAACATGTTAACATAAAATTCTATGAGTTTAATTTTATCATATGGAGAAGAATTGTAGTCATTTCCATTTCTATGAATTACATCATATTGGAATTTAGAGTATAGCTCTTTGCATGTGATATGTACGCCAATATATATTTTATCATAAATGAAATTGTAGAAGTCTTTGGTGATGTTTGTAAAGGAAGGATCTTGGTTCAAATTCCCAAGGGAGTTGCAACATTCCATAATGGTAAGGTTTTTGGAATCATAAATGCAAGTAAATATTTTTTCACTTACCATGTTAATGATAGTGTATGAAAAAACAAAAGAGGAATAAGTCATAAACCAGTCAACAGCCAAAGGTTGCGACATAAACAAGTAATAGCATATAAGATAAATAGGAAAGGCTATATTAGATATGTATTGTGATGTAATTATGATAGTGTAATTATCAAAGCATAGGTAATGTAGAATAATTTAGATGATGTATTTTTTGCAACGTAATCTTTAGGGACTATAGAAATATAGTAAAACATTGGACTTTCAACAAAAGGGGCAATAGTGTGGACTAAGAGCACTCAATAAGAGAGTACAAAAGCATAATTAAATTTACACTATATGTCATCAATTATGGATAGAGTATCGTACACATAGAATAGGCATAAAAATAAGGTCAAAATAGAAAAGACAAAGGTCATAAAATTTATGCTAAATGGTAGTCAATACAGTAACAATGTAGGAAAATGATAAGGATTCTTCTTTTAGCATCAAAACTATAGTGATGGAAAAATTTGGATGATGGAAAACTAAAGATCTCTATTACAATGATAATTTTTATCCTAGACCTATACGGGCCTAAGATTAGATTTAGGGTACCTTAGATGCTCTCGCAGGAAATTTAATCACCTAAGAGCATATAGATTGGTAATAGATGCAATGCATGTGAAAATGAAAGAAAAAAGGTGTAAACATAACGAATTTGTAGATTTTCCAAATCTTTGATAAGAATTGATAAAGTGTAAAGAGAAAAAAAAATGATAATTGAAAATATTGAAACCTTGCATTAAATCATGCACAAATATTTAGAGAATACAAATATAGGCATAAGAGTTCAAGAAATGCCAGATGTTTGGTCATGGGGGAGGGGCATAGGAGGAGGAAGATTTAGGGTTACTTTGATTATAAAATTTCTTTTAGACACTAGCTCTCTCTAGGATGAATCTATTCTTGAAAATGGTAAAAGAACTATTCCACATATGAAGCTTGTTGGCATGCCTTAAGATGCTCTCGTATAAGGAAGGTTTGCTTCAAGATCCTCCCTTGGGAGAGGCTACTTTAGGTTATAGGTTTGCTATGGATTAGAGTTAAGAATTATCATAATTAATTAACACTATTATCTACTCTCACTATTGGAAACTTGCCTAAGTATATTAAAAGTCCCTTTTTTAGTGCAGTATAAATGTCGAAGTATGTTGTTTTCATGGTGTGGTAATTTGAAAAAGTCACAGATGTGATCAAGGATCTTGTTTTCTTCAGCGTTGACTTTTGTAGCATGTTTCCCAGCATATTTTACAGAACACAATATGAACAAAAATATGCTGGAGAAGGTTCATGTTGGAAGTGTTACATTTCACGTTGAGGTTACATTCAGGGGAATTTTGAAGTAAAGAAAAGACCATAAAATAACTTTCTGAAACCAGTTACAGGGCTATTCTCATGCTTGATCTCCTATTTAGAATTACCAATAAATTACATAAATGAAAATTTGAAAGCTTCATGATTCTTCTAATTTGAAATCAACAAATTTGGTCTGTTTTCATCAAATATTATCTCAGGTTGACAGTTGCAGAGGTACATGGTTGAGGTCAAAATCATACAATCGTGGACCATCAGTTGCCAAAATCCCACATGATAACTGCTTTTAATTACAATAGTAAGCCTTATTGTTTAAGGTATGCAAAAACTTTTAAGTTGAAATGCACATATCTGTAACGGTGATGTTTGAACAAAATAACAATTTGCAAAGCCACTTCTTCCACTCCGTCACTTCCAAAGAGTCCAGAAGGATGCATGAGCAGTATTAGGGTATTATAAAAGACGCGCTTAACTTGTTTGTAGGAAAGAAACAAATTCCTAGGAGGTCATTCAAGTACGCTTGGGTGCTTGACAAGGTAAAGGCTGAGCATGAACGTGGTATTACCATCCACATTGCTCTCTGGAATTCCAAACCAACAAGTACTACTGCACCGTTGATACGATGCTTACCACGTCTGCCATTTCATTCATGAAAGTATGAAACAAACAATTCAATGATTATTTGGCACTGTAGTGGAAACGTAGAGTTGTCTTGACAAAGATGAACGTCCAGTATGTTCTTGAGGCATGCCTGGGAAAGCAGTCTGATACGGATATGCAAGTGACTTGGGAAAAGAATGAAATGTTGACGGATGGTGGAAATTGTGTACACGTAGCAGAGGTGGATGGGGATTAACATTATAATTTGCTGACCACCTCGCAAAACTTGAGGGATGCAGATTGTCATCTCTTTCATAAAAAGCTCTCAGGTTCTGGGCTTCCATGTTAATTAGATGCTGCTGATGTATGTCTCCGTCTCGCTGGAAGAAACTAACGTGTTGTTGGACAGGCCCGGTGCATTTTGGCGAATCAAAGCATGCAACTTTTCGCAGGATTGATTAAAGGCTAACCAAATGTTACGATATTCTCCGAAACCAAACACCAAAGTTATAGAAACTAGAAAGTGGACCGCAGTCAGATATTCTCACGAAGCAGCTATGTCACACGACAAACCAGAGTAACCAGAGGTTATGCTCCTGTGCTTGACTGCCACACATCCCACATAGCTGTCAAGTTTGCTGAGACCGAGAATAGACGATGGTTTGGACGTATCTTAGGTTCCAAAATTTTTTTGGAAAGTTTTTGTTTTGAAAACGCTTGTTTGTATACTATGGCAGGGTACCCTTGGCTTCCAAATAAAATTTGGAAAGTCTTATTTTAAAAATGCTTGTTTGTAAGCTATGACAGCGTACTTTCGGCCAGCGTTCGCCAAAATAAACTCGGCTAGTTAGTTGGGTAGACTCGCAGAATAGTAAAAAAAATTCGTGGAAATTTAAATTTTTACTCTTTTAATTGTTTTAAAATATACAGATTTCTGACCCGGCTGATGAGTCACGAGTTACTTGCCCAGCCAAAGAAAGACTTGAGACTCTGCAGGTTCTCACAGAAACTCGGCGTAACAGGGATCTCGGCTTCCAAATAAATTTTGAAAAGTTTTGGTTTAGAAGACCTTGGTTTGCCCGCACTCTTGCATTCCAAATAAATTTTGAAATGTTTTTATTTTAAAAACTTTCATTTGTAACCTATGGCAGCGTACTCTTGGCTTCCAAATAAATTTTGGAAAGTTTTATTTTAAACCGAAAAAGATCAGCGTAGCGGCCAATTCCTTCTAATTTTGCTTTACGCAACTTCCTACTTTGGATCAGTTGTTTCTTGTTGTTACTTTGGATGAATTTCGCGCTATTAAATGGAAGACATCACAGTTGCAATGGGCAATGTGATCTCTTTCATGGAAAATGCAAATTCAAATGCAATACGGTGCTTCTTTTCCCTCGTCCCAGTCTTCCAAATCCAGAGCTATGCTTGTTCGATGTCAGGCAGTCTCCTCTTCGTTGAATACTATTTTCAAGAACGAAATTGATCTTCCACTTAAAGGCAACGCAAGCAACAAAGACTTTTTGCATATCAGTGATTTTGACAAGAATGCCATAATGCAAACGCTCAAGAGCTGAAGTAAAATCGTTAAATCTGGGAACACATCTTTTCAATCATTTCAACGAAAGACCATGTCAATGGATTTTGTCAAGCCATCAATGAGAATTGAGAACAAGGGTATCACTGGAGACAGGATTTTCTTTATTGGATGGGCATGCCATATACTTAGGTCCAGATGACATCCAGATGGGAAAGCCAGAAGAAACACAAGATGTTGCTCGTGTTTTATCATTCTACAATGATATTTTAATGGCCCGTGTTTTTGCACACCAGGATATACTTGATCTAACGAAATGTTCTAGTGTTCCTGTGATCAATGGATTGACTGATTACAACAATCCTTGCCAAATAATGGCTGATGCTCTTACAATCATTGAACATCTTGGAGGAATGAAGGAGTAAATGTTGTTTACGTTGATAACAGGAACAACGTTGTGCACTCTTAGCTTCTTCTTGCTGTTGTTGCATCATTTCATTTTGTTTGTGCATGTTCAAAGGGCTTTGAACCTGACCAGGCCACCGAAGAGAGGGCAAAGAATGTAGGAATTAGTAAAATAGATATTACAAATGAACCTGCAGAAGCCGATAAAGGTGCAGATGTCGTTTATACTTTATACAGATGTTTGGGCAAGCATGGGCCAGAAAGATCAGGCAGCTTATCGTCACCAAAAATATAAAGGCTTTTAGGGTAATGAGCCTTTGATGTCATTGGCTGGTCCGAAAGCAATTTTTATGCATTGCCTTCCTGCTGAAATAGGTATTGAAGTAACTGATGGTGTTATCGAGGCCCCTAATTTTGTTGTTTTCTCGCAGGCAGAAAATCGTATGCATGTTCAGAATAGCATTATGTTGCACGTTCAGGATGTTGAAAAATCAGATGTGCGGCATTGAAGAAATCAATGTAATTTTTCATTTGCTCTTGTTTTGAAATTTGGTATGTTTGATTTCAAAAGAAATTTTGTCAATGGGAGGCTGGAAATGGTGGTCAAAGCCAAATCACATACCACAGCTCTAAATGAAATGACAAAATGACAAAATAATCTTTTTATTGGGTATTTCCTTTCTCCCGGCTCCTGGTATGGGCTTATCATCTGCCTCGCCCTGCAATTTCTACAATCGCTTCCCAAAGAAGTGGAGAGGCTCCTCTGTCAGCCCAGATTTCGGATTCAGGCGAAAATTCATCTGTTCCGTTCCACAAGGTTTTGGGTTCACGTCTGCTTGCAGCAGCAAATCATGGGTCTGGGTCTTGGTCTGGTGGCCCAGTTGTTATTCCAGCTTCTTGTTTTGCAGGTATTGTGCCAGTGGCTGGCGTTTGAACTTCTGCTACTCCCTAATCTGGACCTTCCTCCTCTACCACTGTAGCCGTTGGTGCTGGTCCGTCAAATGTTGAAGCAGATGTCACCAACGAGCAAAATGTGAAAAATCCCACGGTGTTCGCTGAGGCTCTGCGCAGATTCCATGACTAGCGCAGAGGTGGCACCGCCCAAGCGTAAGTTCTGCAGTCTTTTCGATGTCGGTATGAAAGTCCGTTTTCATATACAAGGATAATATTGTTGGTGACCAACTAGTGGGAAAAAGGCCAAAAAAAACTATGGATAATGTGGAAGCATTCACTGCAGCAATGAACATGGTATTGAAAGCCATTGCCACCTATCCAAATTACAAGGTGCTGACAATCTTGTGGACATATTCTCCAGATTATTACGAAGGCGGACCTTGGAATACCCGAGGTCCTTGCACTTGTCAGACTTCACCATATACAGATGCTAATTTGGTAATCAATGGCTTCACTGATATGATGTTGTCAAGGCAACTAAAATTGGTCAAAGAATCTAGGAAAGGACTAAACAATGGCTTCAAAATGTTATTGTTAAACCTGACTTCTTTTGTTCACTACCAGGCAAATGGGCATCCTAGACCTTATAGAAGTCCTGATCCCAATCAAATTACAAAAGGAAGGCCAAATGGATGATCCCCACCTCAAGATTGTTTGCATAGGTGCATGCCTGCTCCTATGGATACTTGGAATGACCTACTTTCTGAAATTGTGGCAAGAAATCTTAACAATCAATGAATGTGGCTTGCTTGAGATTTATTGATTTCATGTGTCAATCTGCTGGAAACTTTTAGCTTGTGCTTTTAAGAGGTGTGTCAAAAAAAAAATCTAGACATATTTCTTTGCCAACAATACCAACTATGTAGAAACAATTGATCTTAACTTTGTATGTCAAAAATACTATATTGTGTTTTATGGCTATATATTTTTGTAGTCTTTAGTTTATTATTTTACTATTTCTCATCATTACCGTTTCTTATCATTTTTAGTCATCACGTTTTGTATATATTTTTTTACATTTTAAGTTTTTTATTTTTATGATGTTTTATAATTTTATGTAAATGCAAATGGGGATAGGCATGAAATTATAAACTAGACATGAACATAAAAACCTTATATACAATGTAAAAATGTAAGTTGAAGACAAGGCTATGGATTCAAGGCTACATCATAAGGTACAATCGTTAAGAAGGTAGGCAAAGTATTCAATCACGCAAGTGCTTTCTAACCTTCAAGAGATTAGGAAATGCATAACACCTCTATTGCACAATTTCATACTCTTCATTCCCCTTGCTTACTATGATAAATGGGAGTTCATGCCAAAATTCTTTTATAACCCTTGCACTATTGTTTTTGACTTGGTCAATTTCATTGGATTTCTAAGCTATGTTTTGGGTTACAAGAGCTTCTTCTTGAAACACCACCTTAGATTCTTGCTCTACATCAACATTATTGATAAACAAGAGAGCCATGTTATCCCTGTGGATAACAATCTCACCTCCCTCATAAGGTAGATGAATTTCTTGATGGATCAGGGAAGAGACAGCTTGTAGTTTGGCTAACCATGGTCTCCCCAAGATTGGGTTGAGTCCTGATGTCTCTTCCATCACAAGGAAATCAACTGATGTGGGGAATTATTCCCAGCTATGAAATCCAACAAAATTGATCCTCACCTCTACATGTGACCCATTGAACAATTTAAGCGCTAAGGTGAAGGTGCTCTGAATGTATTTGGTCACATCCAAGTGTTCTACAATAGGAAAGGGGATAACATTAGTAGTTGTCCCATCTTTCACATGTACCTTGTGTACCTTATACTAGCCAACTATTATCATTATATAGAAGGGAGCTCTTGACACTTCCCCACTTTGTGAGTTGATCTTTACCTTGTTGTTCTGGAATATTAAAGTGTTTGACTTCATTTCTTCCTTAGGAGAGGATGTTACTGTTACCACATGGATAGATTCTTAGTTGGTTGGGATATCCTCGTTGATAGGAAAAGAGGTTAGCATATGAACTAAGGCTTCATAGTGAGCACGAGAGGTCATAACTAAATTCATATAAGCTCAACAAGATGTTCTTCCATTTAAGGAAGAGCTTGACCTCCTTCATGGTAGTGAGAAAGTCTTTCATTATTTTTTCATTCTTTTTACCTTTAAATTTATCCATTCTACCTAATATTTTCACCTTATGTTTTAGCATTTTTTGTTTAGGCCCCTTTCCTTTTTCCTGTTGTTTGTTTTCCTCCTTAAGTTGACTCATTGAAGCAGCTTGAGCATCAAAGGCTCACGAGTAAGCTTGAAATAGGTGTAGGCTTCGATGGACCTACTTCCTTCCACACTTTTGGTTTCTCATTATCCTTAGCTTTTGGCTTATAAGTTGGCTTGTTATGTTGTTTTGTTGGTGACCTGTTATTATTCAGTTCTGAGGAGGTTAAGGCATTAGCTACCATGGGAGGATGTTGGTCATCTTGAATTGTGGGCTTAATGTTGGTAGGAGGGGACACTAATAAAAAATGATTCTTTGGGAGGTGCTACTGATCATATCCTTATGTCAAAAGGAGTCCTTGAATTTGAAGTCCTTTCATCACAAGAAGGCATTCGAATCACAAACAACTCCCTTGTAGGTTTAGGATTGTTGCTAATATTGAATGTGGCCATTGTATAGGAATCATTATTAGTGGTTAAGGAATCCTTGTATACCTACATGTTTTGGTTCTAGGGCCTAATAGGTTTGGAAGTATTAAATACTAAATCTCAATTATCTATCATGTTTTACAAGTCATCCTTTAAGGCCAAGTAAAAATCAATGTCATGATTGGACAATTGATGATAGCGGTATAATCGATATAGTTTGAAATATCTTGGCATTGTTGGATGGTACTTGATTACTATAGTGGGATCCTTAGTAATCTCACATAGATGGTCATGCCTCTTACAGGCATTCTCACTCATTCTCTTATACTAGATACAACTACTTTTGAGCAATTGGTCAAGGAGCTTAGAAAATTTCAAAGGAAAATTTGTATATTTGAACCAATCCTTCCTCTTGAAGTTAGTCCTAGATTGGTTAGATGTAGAGGTCCTCAACATTGAGGGTTAAGCAGTGGTGGTAGGGGCCTTTGATTTTTTTTTCAATTGCATAGTTTTGATTTCTGTGGCTAAAGTGGCTATGGCTACATGGTTTTACTTTCCCTTATCCCTATACCTTCTCATATGTTAGTTCTTGTATGCTATGTATGATAGGTCATTGTTAGCCTCCACAACATTCTCTATAATTTTAGTTTGGGAAAATTTTGGCTAAGTGACCATGGATATAGATAATCTAACTTGGACTTAATAAAATCATTAGCTACATCCTTAAAGATGGCTAGTAGATGGATCTCAGTTATAGATATAGGAATCTCATTATGGAGAGCATTCCATCTTTCTATGAACCTTTGCATAGGTTTGAAAGGCTCTTGTTTGATCTTTATAACATGGTCTAGTGTGGTGTTAGGTCTCAAATTGTATTTGAAGTGGTTTACTGATGAGTGGTGAGGTACCCCTACACTCAACCATACAAATATGAGCATTTCACAGACGATCCGGTCGAACTTTGTAGACAGACTAGTTGTGCTATCTAGATAGTTATTCTTGGGTCATAGTTCATTGTCTTCCCACTTGGACTAGTATTAGCTTGTCACGTATGGTTTAGTCTAGAGTGAGGTGTATGATGTGTTTCTATACTAAATTCTACTCCTAGAGACAATGGAAAATAATATTAACTAAGCTAAGAGAGAGAGGATGGGAAAGAATCTAAGCTAGCCTAAGTGCAATGAGCATTCATTCCTTAATCATCCATATACATCTTGGACCTTGCGCATGACTACCACTATGATTACCAAGTGCAGACCCTAGGTACGCTACTGGGTTACCAAGTAGTCACACTTAAATGCTCGTGATCAAGTTGTACTCATTCCACGTTTAACAGGAGTTTAGGGTGAGAAGATATTAACTAAAAAATAGTAAATAACAATTAAATAAATAATTAAGCTAAGTGAATGCTGCAATGATGAAGTAATCTCAATCTTTATTTCCAGTCATGTGCATGTCCAAGTACGTCACACTTGAATAAGGATTTCGTACAATTACAATCACCACACTGCGGGCATACACTCGGAGGAAAAGGATTGAGAGAAATAACTACTAAAAACTAAATACTTAAAACGTATCAAAAAACTACCTATCGGAATTGTCTACCTCTTATTTATAGATGAGGAGATAGGCTACGATATCATGTACGCGATGTTGCGGTTAACTAAAATGACGACTCATCATACCCCCATGATTGAATGAAAGCTCGTCCTTGAGTAACAGTGAGAACAAGCTCCATTGATTACACAGTGGATAGGTATGGGATTATTGAATGGTGAGAATGGGTTCATGCCATAGTGTGGAATCAAAAAAAATTGAGACACAACACAAAGAATCCGAAAGGAAATCCTACAGCTACAAAATTGGTGAAACTCATGTAGTTCTTAGTGGCGGTGGCTCCTCCATAGGGGCTTTCCCCTTGTCTTGTGCTCTAGGTCTAGGGACTTGATGGTGTTGAAGTATGGCTTGGATTTTCTCCTCTTTAGTCCAGGGATCTTGTGCCATCCATGCTAATGTTCTGATGTTTGATCGAGTCAGCAACTCCCATGGGTAGGATAGTTGCAGAAACATTTGATTTGCCTTGACATACCAAGCTGCAAACACCCATCGTTCTTCCTCGTAGGCTCTAGCTTATCTTTGTATTCTTGAAAATCTGCAATCCTTCGAGCCAAATATTTTGCAACACATTTTAGTCCTTGGTAGCTTGCTTTCACCACCTCAAGTTCAGAATTTGCAATCTCTAGTTTTTGCAATCTCTAGTTTTTGCAATATCTTCTTATGTTTTGCAAAGTCGGTTTTATATTTGCTGTAGGTGGTAGCTACCTGTTGTTTGAGCTCCGTTATTGAGCACCCTACTATTAACATGGCAAGGTTGGCATACTACAAGTTTTCCAAATCCATGTATTCTATAAGATCCTAGATCTGTAGGTCTCAGTTCTTAACTTCCACCTAGTGGGCAATGGCATATGTGTCCAATATGGCCCGCTAGTTAGTGTGTTGAGCACTGATAGCATTGATGTGGGCCTTGGCCATATGGATCTCCTTTTCAAGGATCTATTTGTACATCCCCACATGGTCCAAGAAGTGCTCCTTTAGCTTTTCATGTTGTTTAGCCTCATTTTACATTGCGCTTATTTTGATAGATGTCTTTTGGCGGATGGCTCATACCTCCTACATTGAGAGAGTTTGATTCTCCCTGGTTAAATGGATCATGTCTTGGTTGAATTGGATGAATTGTTCTCACAACTGATGGAAGTGTTCTTCGAGAACATTCTTTTGCTTCTCCATAGAGGTTGATCGAAGGTTTTTGCCAACAAGCTACTTGTTTTCCTCTTGTAAGGCCTTAAGTGCCTTGGTATGCACATAAGTTTGTGCCTATGCTACAGAGGCATCCCAAACACCCTTATTTTTTCTTCTACCACATTCTTATTCTCCATCAATAGTTTGGTCAGTTTCTTAGTTTTGAAAGTGTCCAGCTGGTCTACAGGAAAAAATTAAGAAGGATCCCCCTATGCTTCTTGTAGGGTCATAAGCCTTTCTTACAATCTTTGCACCTCTACTTCAGCATGCTCGGCCCTCACATCTATCAAGACCAACTTTCCCTTAGTGGAAATGAGGTCTGATTGAATTACTATAACATCCTGAGGAATGTCAAATAGGGACTTCATTACTTGTCCTGTTTGTAGTAATAGATCAAGTTCATCCTCATGTTCAATAGGAGTCATTAAGGTTTCAGCTAAAGTTTGATCATCTCGTGCTCCTATGAGATCTACTAGTGGTACAACAGGCACATTGAATGATTCTTTAATGTGGTTTGTGACCACTTCTACAGCTATGGGTGCATCTTGGTGTTGCATGATCACCACTGTGGCCCTTCACCAGTTTCTAATTACATTTGGAAAGATGTAGTGTTTCCTGAGATCTATTGTGACCAAGTACTTTTCCCTTCTCTTGTATGGATGGACACCTCACCCCTTGCACGATCTAAAGAAACTATGGGTTGTATGTCATCGTCAATGACGTGGAAGAGATTTGCGTCATCACGACTTTCCCAATTAACCATCTCAGCAATGGTCCTAACATGGCTCATCGATGGTTTATAATCTTGCAGTGGTAGTGATTGATCTTGGCCCATGCTAGGCCCTGCTTCTTGTTGTTGGCTAGGCCCCATACTTGGAAGTTGGTTGGGTCCTACAAGTTGAGTTACAGTTGGCCCTGCAATTTGTTCTTTTTCTTCTTCTAGTCCCAGCATCTCACCAGTGATTTTCCTTACAGCTGGTGGCTTTAACCATTAACCATATGAAGCATTTTGGGCTTTTTGGAGGACATCATTAGTGTATCCTCTAATACCATCATGTTGGCACAACTTCCTAATAAGATAAGAGAAGGGTAAAGAAAGCTTCCCTATCTTCCTTTCTTCAAACTTCCTTAAGATCTCTGTAAAGTATAGATGAGGAAGGTTAGCATTAACCTTTCCCATCAGCACTGCACATCCCCTTTCCACATAGGTTGAAATCCTTTTTAGGCCCTTCATGGGGAATAGGTGATACATTCCAATTTTGAAATAGATCCTTTTTTCCATCATCAACTTTCCAAATGTCTTATCCTTATCATATTCCCTCTCCAACCAAACTCGTCGTGCATCGGGGTCTAAATGGGTGGATAACTAAGAAACCTTTGGCCCTGTATTCAGAAGGTTTAATACTTTTGAAATGGCCTACACATATAAGTCAACTATCACACCACAAATGTTAACGGTGGTTCCTTATTCTCTATTGTGCTAGAATTGATACGTTTTCCCTAGGTACCAGGCACTGCTTGCAGAGAGGATAGCTCATAAGGGAGACCCTTTGAGGTGGTCCCTAATAGCCTCAGGAGCAAACTCTATGAAAGATTCAAAATTTAATTCCACAATCACTATAGTGAATGTGGACCTTTTGTGGATAGCCTGAACACAATCCTGGGGCAATGTGAGATGTTGTCCTTGTTTAGGCACTGTACATAGGAATGTTGGAATTCATAGGGATAGTAGTAGGGAAGGAATATCATGGAAAATATGATGAGGGTAAGAAATGATGTGTGTGAGCTCTGTCATAAGTGAAAATTACAAAGGATTACACAAGTGGGTCCTCCCCAAAGTAGGTTCCAACCTATAATGCCCTTGTGTAACCACACTTAAAAGTGTTTTTGGGCACTAGAAGGGTTAAATGCAATCTACACTAGTTCCACAAAACACACACATGTAAGTGTCACTGGAATGAGGTAATAATTCTACGCTATATGAGACACAGGAAACAATTACAGGAACAACGAGATGAGATGGGGTATAGAAGGGATCATACAGATTAGGACATGAGGAAATTGACCCAGGGCATAGTGAATCCTGCATATAAAGCATGATTAATGTGTCATTAACTCATCATTCCAAGATCAGGACCAAGTCTATTCCTCCAATTAGTGACGCCGAATTGTTTCATCCCATGATGAGCGACTATGAGAGTACCAAAACAACAAGGCGTACGATCACTTGGCATTTTATTCAAGGGAGTGATTTTTGCTTTGTGGCACTCTTCTTTGTCTCTTTTTTTTTCTTTTCTCTCTCTTTTTTTATTGCTAAATCCAGAGAAGTTGCCAACCTTCAAGCATTGATGCATGTCTTTCCAGTGGGACCTCCTAGAACAACATTGGATTTTTGAGTGCCCTTTTGATTCCTCTTACTCCCATGTTTTGTTAGATCTACAAGGATCTTAGTACAACCACGTTGCATGATAACTCCCACAGACATCACCAAAGAGAATCCACAAGTCCCCTTGATGTCACACCCTAATCATTCCATCTTGGTCCATCCTTCTTCATTTTGGGTAAAATGAACACAAAATTAATTTTAAGTTTTAAGAATGTCAATAATATCACTGTACCTTCGAATAGAACCTCTTATTTGTAGAATGGATGAGTGGGTGTAATGGGCTCACTGTCCAAATAATTGATCACTCAAGACTCAATAACATAGAACACACCTCAACCAACAAGCCACATGAGTGTTTTATTCATAGATGAGATTACTTATAAAAAGATAAAAAAATAAAAAGACAAAAAGATAAAACAAAAAATTGAAAAATGAAAAACCAGGAAAAAAATTGTAAAATTAAAGAAAATGAAAAATATTTATTAGTCCTAATTGTTATTAGAATGGGGGGTATCTTACATAACTAAATGGTTGAGCATGGTGAGGATTAATAAATGAAAGATGAGGATCCTTGCATGTTGAAAATATTGAAACTTGGTCATACTTATCCCATTGGAGTTCACACACCTGATTATAGTAAGCATAGTTGGGCGATTTGTAAGATGTGGTTCCCTAGTAAAGAGTTGACCGACTATGATACTTGAGACTGTAAGATGGTATGCAAGGATTGGGATGTCTCCCTCCATGGCTGTATTCATTTGGCCGTATGATTGTTGGAGTGTTAATTGGTGGCCCTGATGAACTGACATGAGGTGTTGGATTTGAGTTGAAGGATGCACCATAGTGTTGGACTTCTGCTAAGTTGGAGAATGCAGTGGCCTTGGAATTGTGTTGTCCCTTCCTATGGTCATTCCTAAAGAAGGGAAAGCTTTGATGTTGCTAACGTCTATCACTGCTATTTGAAATATTAACACAAGTAATGTTTGTGGCTTGTTGTTGTGGTGAAGAAACCTTAGGAACAATTGGTGGCAATGGAGAAGGAAGAATAGGATGAGAATGTTGAAATTTAGTAGAAGTGTAAGGTACACAAGGTGGTGGTTGTGTTAAGGACATGGGATGATAGTATTGAGGAGAATGATAATGCGGAGAGATAGAGTATGTTGACCCAGTTGGAAAAATAGGATGTTAAACTAGGTAAGCATTTAGATTTAGATGATATGAAGGGTATCTCTAGTTTAGGGATGGCTTCCCCCACGACTGGGATTGTTGGCACTGTGATCGAACATAGTATCTTTGTACGAACTCTGGATGTAACGTATTTCACCAATGCTCATATAAATGTAACAAGATTGGGCATTGGCCCTTGGGGTGATCGTACAGGAAAATGTTGCATTCATACGTGTGGTTGGCAGTTGAGCTCTTATTTTCTTCATCCCTTCTTTTTGATTTTCTAATGATATTTTGTCCTACTTCTCGGGTTTTCAAAACTCTATCTCCAATGATATTAATATATTCTCCACACTTTTTATGCATCCGTTCCAAAATCCTATTGATCTTTGCCTCAACTTCTTGTAATGAAATTTGTACTGGCAAAGATGATTCTTTCCGCTTGTGATAGGTTGATTTCTCCTTTTTGTGATTATGGACCTCTGTTAAGTTGAGATTTTGGTCCTGTTGATGCTTTTCAACACTCTCCCATCTAGCCATTTCTCCTTCTTCTTTTGCTACTAGCTTAATAAGCTCTTGAAATTTATGGATTCATATTTCGTATAGTTTACCTTGGGCATACATTCCTAGGGTCTCTTTTGCTTCATCACATAGCCCATCAATGATATGATACATTAGCCTTTCCTCAGAGAACTCATGGCCTGGACAGTTGTTTAACAGTGAATAATATCTCTCTAAGTCCATGTCCAAGGGTTCATGTTGTGCTTGTTTTTACTCTTGGATTTGTTTCCTCAAGGATGACACTCTTACATAGGTTTGATATCTTTCATTAAAGAGTTCTACCATTGTTCGCCAACATCATATTGAATTTGGTTTTAATGATCTATACCATACCTTTTCTTGGCCAACGAGTGTCATAGGAAAGAGCTTGAGTTTTTTCCATCTGTTATCAATGTTGTTCCATGCACATGCATCATAGAAGGCTTATAAATGTTATTGTGGATCTAAGTCATAGCCTCTTGAAAAATTGGAAAAGTTGTTTAAATTGAGCCTGGGTAGGCGACTCTCTTTACGATGCCTATGGGAGATTCAAATAGTCTCTTGTATGTGTGTTAGGCTTGTAATGGCCAGTAGGAATTCATCTTCATCTTGTAAGTTATGCTTTCATGCGTTGGGACGATGTTGCCCGCATTTATGTTTATAAGAAACCCCCACTTCAGGATGGGTACTCCAATCTTCAGGGGGGTATAATTTGTTGGTTCTCCAATGAATTTCCTCACTAGGTGTGGCATTATCATAGTCTTGTAGGATAGGCATGGTTGGGCAATTGTGTGTGAATTTGTATGTGACTTTTATAATTATTTCTTCTTGAAAGATATATCATTAATTCCTATAGAGGACCTTGTATGATATAACTAATCTAGATAACTAGCACCGTCCCCAACAATGATGCCAATGATGAGTGGTGAGGTATCCCTACACTCAATCATACAAATACGAGCGTTTCATGCACGATCTGGTCGAACTCTGTAGACAAACTAGTTGTGCTATCTAGATAGTTATTCTTGGGTCACAATTCGCTATCTTCCCACCTGGACTAGTATTAGCTTGTCACGTATGGATTAGTTTAGAGTGAGGTGTATGATGCATTTCTATACTAATGCTACTCTTGGAGACAATGGAAAATAATATTAACTAAGCTAAGAGAGAGAGAATGAGAGAGAGTCTAATATAGCCTAAGTATGATGAGCATCTTTTCTTTAATCATCCATACACATCATGGACCTCGTGCATGACTACCATTGGGATTACCAAGTGTAGATCCTAGGTACGCTACTAGGTTACCAAGTAGTCATATTTAAATGCTCATGATCAAGTTGTACTCATTCCACATTTAATAGGAGTTGAGGGTGAGAAGATATTAACTAAGAAATATGTAAATAAAAATTAAATAAATACTTAAGCTAAGTGAATGTTGCAATGATGAAGTAATCTCGATCTTTATTTCTGGTCATGTGCATGTCCAAGTACATCACACTTGAATAAGGATGTCGTACAGTTACAATCACCACACTATGGGCATACACTGGGAGGAAAAGGGTTGAGAAAAAGAACCACTAAAAACTAAACACTTAAAACTTACCAAAAAACTTCCTATCGGAACTATCTACCTCATATTTATAGATGAGAAGATAGGTTGCAATATCGTGTACACGATATCGCAGCTAGGCTACGATATCGCGTATGTGATATTACAGTTAACTAAAATGGAAACTCATCATTTACAAATTATGAAATTAAATTTTCTAGGAAGGTACTAGAACCGCTAAGTAATCATAATACCAATCCAATACTTACCCGATGAGGGACATAGAGAAGACACACATAACAATATGAGGTCAAGCTTATAGCAACAAGAACTCAGAATGGAAGGAAATAATGTGTGAGTTGGGATTACCCTTGTCATTGTATTTGGTAAAGTGGAAGATGCAAATGATCATGGGAATGGTTATTTGGAAGATGAAAGGATTAATGGAATCATCTTGGTAGAAGTCCATTATCTTAACTATTTAAGTAGTAGAGGCTTTAAGATTTTGTAGCTCTTCAATAAGGTCCTAGATCATCTAGATGGCTTGATCTAGACCTTGGAGAATTTCCATGGGTTTTGGTGTTTATGTATATGGTTGTGAAGGATGTTGGCAAGAAAATGGATGCTAGTAATGATGGAAAAGGCTAGGAAATCATAGTAGAGGGTTAAGAAGCAAGAAGAATGTCTATGTTGAAATTTGAGGGATAATAGGAATGAAGGGAATATGAGAGGCTTGAATAGCTTGCGGTCTCATGGAAGGACCCATTGGGATCGAGGAAGGATGAAATGTGATAGAAACCACATGTGATAGTCATTTGGAACAAGGTTGTGTAGTGAAGAAAATTGACAAAAATAAGAAGGTAGGTTGGGAGAGAGGTTGAGCTTGGTGGGCAATAATGATAGGTGTTGGCCCGAATATGATGGGATGGATAGGACAAGAAGATGATTTAGGAACTTATTCCATACAGGATACAGGAGATGAGGAACTAGGAATAGTTGTTTGGGAAGCTAACTTTTGGAAGAAGCTTCTGATAAAGGTGTCTAGCTCTTGTTCCACCTTAAACTCATCTTCCTTCTTCTAATGCTTATCCAAACTAATCTTTCACTCCACTCATTTATGTCTATTAGTTAAGTTAACATTTGTGCATAGAACTTTGTTAAAGATATTTTTTCATAAGGTGAGGAGATGTATTCTTTCCCATCCCAGTGTATAATTTCAAATTAACACTTAGCATTAGACTCAAAGCATGGTATAAGGAAGCCAATCTATATTTTGCAGAGAGAAAGTTAAAGAGCTCCTCATTTATAACTACAAAATATGGTTTCTTGCCCCTCTTCCTAAGTGATTTCCTATGCTCTATGATTATTGGGTCTTTTGAATCATAGATGCGAACTCCATCTTGGTTATGGGTTATATAGGTGAGGTTAAGTGGTAATATGGTGGAGCGATGAAAAAGCATCAAAAAAGTATTAAACTGAGTAGTAAGCTAGAAAGATTAGCATATAAGACTGCTCAATGTATGAAAGGCTTAGCTTATGAGATAATCCTAGTGTATGATGCAAGTAATCCTAGTGTATGAAGTGGTCTCAGCATACAAAAGCTTTATCATATGAAGCAAATGAAAGCTTCAACATACACATAGTAAATGAATTCTTTAGCATACATAGTAAATGAAAGCTTATACAAGGTAAATGAAAGCTTCAATAGACAAAACCTTAACTAAATTTCATATTAAAGCTTTAGTGTACAAATCAAATCAAAGCTTCAGCATACACACTGCAAATGAAAGCTTTAGCATAAAAAGCTTTAAGTACCTAGCATATGAAAGCTTTAACATATATAGCATAAAAAAGCTTTAGCATACACATCATATGAAAGCTTTAGCATACATAGCATATGGAATCTTTAGCATATGTAGGTTGTAGCTACAATGAGAAATTAAAATTTGCTAAGTGTTGATAATGCTAGAAAATTAGAAAGAGGTTCTAACATATGCATTGTAGCTACAACTATAAAATAAAATTTCTTTTATTATTTTATAAAATTTTTTCTCTAGCATATGGTCGATAGGGACAATGCACACTACAACAACAATAATAAAAGATAAATTTTTCAAAGTTGCAAGTTATAAGGAGAAAGGGCTACAGGACAAATTGCATTATGAAACACCACCAAAATTTGCATGTTGTAACCATTTTTTATCATGTAACCTCCACTCCATGAAACTTGAGGTAAAAATTCATTGTAAAGGTGAAGATTGTAATCCTTAAGGAGCAATCTCATGTATCTCATACTTTTGTAGCTGAAAATTGCCTCATTAATAGTCAAAGCCTCATCCCACAAGTGGAAAAAGTCATGTACTATCTATTTTTGGACTTAGGGGGAATCAAAAATGCCTTTTGGGATGCCAAAAGTGGCAATTTGATGGGTTTTATGGAGGGTATAGTGCTCTTTATGCTACAAATGCATGCATGGAGGATGTAGTTCACCAACCCCATCATAGACGGATGTGGGAGGGTAGATCTCACATACGACTAGCATGAAGGAGTTGGGAAGCACTAATACTTAGTGTGGAGGGGTATAATCTTTCCCCCCAACATTGGTTTTTCATTCCTCAAGCATTGATCTTCTCTCCCAATGTTGATACACCTTCCCCCCTAGCATAGAAGCAATATGGATTAGATTTCAACATTCCATGGAATTGAACATTGACCATGCACTCCAGCAAGGAAGGTTGAAGGTCTAGTATGAAAGAACAAAGCTAGCATGGATGGTGTTCCCCCATTAGTATTTATAGTAAATGGAATGTCTATGGGGATATGACACTTTCCACACATAGTAACCCTCCAATTTGAGCACCCATTTCACCTATATGTCGCAGAAATTTGTAGTAATTTGTCAACGAATTTGCAGCCAATTTGCAACCCCATTCATGGCCAAAAACCTATAAAATCTAAACCCCAACACCATTTTTAGGTTCCACACATTTGGCATTTATAGCATCTCAAGGCTCTTGGACACTTTCAGAAACACAGCTTCTTAGATCTACTCAATGTGAAATCCTTGTGGCCTTCTAACCCTCTTTACCCCTTTGGAATTTGTGAGTTTGTGGCTTTCACACTACATCCTTGGGATCCTCAACTCCTAGCATGGAGCATTATAGTAGCCCACATCCTTCACATTTTTCATTCCCTAGCAATGGTCAACATTGTAGATCTAGCGTATCAGTAGAGGAGGTTTTGATAACATCAAGAGTGGCAGTGCATTTGGATCATGGAGTGGATTTCATTGGCTTCAATAGACTATGGATACCCCTTTTCTTTCCTATGGGTGCTTCTTGTACACATCTCTTAAAATCATTCTTTATTTTTCAATAAAGTTTTAAGAATTTAGTTTATGTGCAATTTGTATTTGTTCTTGATTATTTAGATCTACATTTTTATTTTTCTACGCTCCTTTTGCATCTTGTAAGTCCCTAGGTGATTTGCCAAACTATCTAGGGTACCTCAAACCTCATTTTTCAAAGGCCTTGGGGATTCAAGGTTAAGGCTATTGTGCTAAGAGTTTTAGTTTCTAGTGATTGAATTTCTTAGTTTCTATAGTTTTTTGGCCCTAGAAGGAGGGCCTCTACCCAATTTTTGTATCAAAATATTTATGTTAGGTGCTTATGTCATTGATTTAGAAATGTAGTTATTCTCATGGATAGTTGTCACCATTGTCCCTGAACTAGGGTTAGTCCTCATAATGTCATCACACTGAAGATGTGATGTCTTTTATTAGTCAACTTTGTATTAGCTACTTTAATCATGGATTCAATAATGTTATGATTCTCATGGATAGTTATCACCCTATTCCATGAACAAGGTTTAGTTCTCATGATATCATCTCATAAAAGATATGGTCCCTTATATGTGTTAACTATGTATTAGATGCTTATGTTATAAATTCAATAGTGTTGTTAATCTTTTGGGGAGTTGTAATAGGGATCTTTGAACTAGGTTTAGAGCTCATGACATCATCTCAAAAAATATATGATTTATTAGATAAGTCAACTATGTGTTGGATGCTTATGTTATTAATTTAGGTATGTGATTATTCTTATATGTTGTTGTCAAAATTGTTCCTAAACTAGGATTAGTCCTCATAATGTCAATGCACTGAAGATGTGATTCCCTTAAATAAGTCAACTTTGTATTGGATGCTTGGGTCATGGATTCAGAAATGTTATGATTCTCATGGGTAGTTGTTAACTCATTCGATGAACTAGCATTAGTGCTCATGATATCATCTCATGGAAGATGTGGCCTCTTAAATGCATTAACTATGTGTTAGATGCTAAAACCTAATTTAATTTAGCCATGAATTAGAGTCAAAAAATCTAAAAGACCTTAAACCCACATAAAAAACCATCAAAAAAATGGTTTTTTATTTTGTAAAAATTTACTTTTGATGCATATCTTAGCCTAGATTTAAAAAAAATGGCTCCACCTCCAAATTGATAGAAAAAGCATAATGAAACAAGAAGCCTAATTTTAAAATTGAATCTACCAAGACTAGAATGATGAAATAACCCTATATCTATGTAAAAACCATTAAATATGATGTAGGATTTAGTTATAATTTTATTTTAACCATTTCCTTTGCATAGATCTGAAAAAAATAGCCTCTACCGTACCTAGAAATGCTCAAACATGGCTAGGAAAATGGAAAAAATGGCTAGGAATGTTGTACCTTGGGGTGACCATGGATGAAAGATTGGATGGAAATTGGCCTAGGAAACTTGTAGATGTTCTTTGTAGCCTTATCTACCTACTAAATTTTTTGATTTATTATGTTTCCTCCACATTGCTTCCTCCTTGCTCCAACAACATTGAAAAATATTAGAAATTAAAAAGATTTAGGTATCTATGCTTTCTAGGAAGAAGGTCTGGTGCTTCCACACTAAAGAATGGCTAGTGTTGTTGGAAACAATATCTATTAGAGCTCTCTTCCAATGTGTAGTATGTCAAAATGAGAGTTATGATGACCATTTATAATAAATTTTACCATAAAAAATAAATTTAAACGTAAATTCCCACTCCTATACCCCTATTGCTAATTTTGTGCATCGGAACTCAATGTGCACTAAAGTGCAAGGGCAAGCGGGGAAGTCTTATCTAGGTTGAGAATGGTCGAAAATAAAATACCAAGTTCAAAGTTTGATGTTTTGGTACTAGGCTCTCTCATACACCTCATGCAATGCTGTTTCAAGCTAGGAAATACCATCAATGTTGCGATTTTAACCATTTAGAACACCCATAACCTTGTCACAACCCATCCACCCCTGTATCCACGTTGGGTAGCATGGAGCTAGCATGAATGCTAGCCTTCATTTCCTCACAATACTTCCATACTAGCCTTCTTGCTATTTTTAGCAACAGTGACCTACATTTCCAAGCCCCAAACTTTGAAAGGGGATCAGATCTTAACAAAAGATGATATCTTGGGGTTTCACACTAAGGAAACATTACCAAACATGGAGCTTAGTGTGGATAAAAGGGGGTAACACTCATACATATCTCCCACTATTATCACGCCTAAATCTTACTCCTGAGGTGGGCCCACATGACCTAGAACCATTTCAATCACCTCTAGCAACCCCAAAACCTCATCAAACCTAGTAGAAAGTGCTTAAAACATTTAAATTTGGTTAATTCATGCTAAGGGGATCTCACTCCATGCTGGGTACTGTGGAGCCAACATGGATGGGTGGGGAGAGACTTTGAATAGCCAGGATTGACCACCTAATGAACTTACAAACATCTTAACAGCCTCTAGTAGCTTAATTTTCCCTACCCATCTTCACATTGGTTGAACCCTTCCATCATGCTACCCAATGTGAAGGTAGTGTGGAAGACCAGGAAGTATGACATGAAATCCTTCTTCAGGCCTCAAATTATCATAGTTTCTACTTTGATAACTCTAGTACCCCTCCATGATCCCCAGTAGTTAATAGCTACTAGAACTTAAGTTGATTCTCACTCTAGAGACCTTCTCCACACTAATGAACCCCTCCTCCATGCTACCCAGCATGAAGCTAGTGCAGAAGCCTAGGGGTATGCGATAAAACCTACTTTACAAGCAAACATAGCCAAATATCTTAACCTTGTAACCTATAGACCCTACCAATGCCTGCCAAAGCCTTTAGATGCCTTGAAATTGGTCCAAAATGGCTAAAAGCCATCACCCCATTTGATTCACACTTAGATCACCTTGTCCAATGTGGAGAAAAGGAGGGATGATTACATGGACACTTATGAGCCTTCAAACTAGTGGATTTTGATGCCAAATATTAATCCTCAATCCCTTGCAACCTTGGTAGCTTCAAAGCATTATCAAATCTTGTTAGAAGTGGTTCAAAACTTGAACCCAAGTTCATCCATGCTGGGGAAGACCCTCTTCCATGATGGCCAACGTTGAGCCAATGTGAATAGAGGGAGGGATACTAAAGACTTCTAAGATTGACCCTAAAATTAACTCTTGTTGAGAATCCAACCATCTTGGAGGCTATGGTAGCTAAAAACTAATAAAAATCACTCCATTTTAGGATTTTCCCACCTTCCACACTAAGCACCCCTTTCCTCCATGTTGGCCAATGTGGATGTAGCTAGGAAGGCTCCTGGGGAATCACAAACACTCCAAAACAACTCTAAATTATGTTATTCCTATCTTATAACCCTACCAACACTTCTAGAATCCATGAGACTACATGAAATCAACCAAAAACTACAAAAATATATCCTCCTAATATCCTCAATGTTGAAAAATGTGGAACAAGGAAGGTAAGCTCAAAAACCATCTAAAAACCATCAAAATTACTAAATTTTGACCTTAGGATTTAGCCATCAACATCAGAAACCCTAGATAGATTCATGCATCCCAAAAATTAATCAAAAATAGCTAAAATATGATTCCTCTAGATTCTCCATGCTTCCTCCATGTTGGCCAATGTGGAACCAAGGGGATAGCTCACAAAATCACTTAGAAACCCTCCAAAATAACTAAATTTGATCCTAAACCCTAGTCCTTGACACTAGAAACCATGAGAGCTAACATGCATGGCTGATTGTTGCCAAAATTAGCCTAGATATAAAACTTCTGCTCTATCCATGTTAGGAACCCCCTCTTCCATGCTGACCAGCATGGAGCCAACATGGAGGAGTTTCCTTGTTCCCTCTGATAGAAAATTGACACTATAGAAGGCTAAAAACCTATACTAGCAAAGCCTAAGACCTTATAGCCTCACGTTTATGCTTGGTAGACCTTGTTTTATCCCTTGAATCTCATCAACTCCCATCCTTCATGCTAGAATAACATCCTAAGCATTGATAAAGGGTAGGGGGATAATGTTGCATGGTCATTAAAACCCTTAAATTTAGTCAAAATTAGTTAAGAACTTTAGAAATCATCATTTATAGCCCTATGAACCTAGAAACATGGTCAATTTGCTTCCTGTGATGATTGAAATCATCGATGTGAGGTTGGGAGGGAAAAACAAACATCGAAAGACTACCAAAGAGACACAGTCAACCCTACCGCCATGTGAGGGCAAGCTAGAAAAGAAAATGACAGTAGAGTGCCTTGGATGGTCTACACGCAAATCAACCAAGGACTTCCCCGAGCATAAGCTATGGCTTCCGCTAGGGTTATCGTAACTGGTGACGTATGAAATGTAAACAAAGCGTAACTATGACAGTGTATACAAAAGCATAAAATAGATAAAATAGAGCAAACAATGTAATGGAAGGCAATAATGAACTGTATTATATTGCTTAACAAGAATGTGCACTAGTTAAAGTGTAGTCACATTTGTGGATGACAAGTCAAGTGCTAAGCCCCAGAGTGATGTGTTTATAGGTGCTTGGATGCTAGCAGTCACATGCGCCCGAGTGTCCAAAGTTGCTAGCTGATGCTCCCAAAGTCATCAACTTCCAAAATTTCCAATCCCCTTTAAGTGAATGGACAAGGAATTTATAAGGTTTGGCTAGGCTTGGGTGCTTAATTCATGGATGGAATCAACGGCTAAGAAATGAGTGGAAAATGGATCATGTGACAGGTGTTTGATGGACAACTACCTGTGAATTGGACCTGCATAGGCAGGCTACATACTTGATCGGATGCACTGTATCTTATGTCATGTATTGGCTTATGTAAGTTAGCTTACACCCATAGAAGTAGATACAATTTAAAGTGTAAGAGCTTGAAAAGCTCACAAATGGTAAAAATTTACAATAAAAATGATAGTGTACAACAAGAGAAATTCACTACGACTCGGTTGGAACTTCTTGATCCATGGATTGACTATTACAGGGTGCTGATGTGAGTGGTTTTGTAGCTATTTGAGGAATTTCTATTTCACAAAATCTTCTAGTGTGAGTTTATTTTATCTTGGCATGTCCTCAGCGTGTGTTTGGTATGCTTTTGATTAGGCATGATCAGTATTCATGCTGGACTCACGTTACCAGTGTGAGCTAGGGATGACCTGGGCATGAGCAAGATAAAAATGATACATTTCACACCAATTTTTGATCATTGAAGCCTATTCTTTGAGTACAAAAATTTCTTGACTATGGTTAACCATAAGAGTGAACTGCATGTCAAAAACTAAGCTTGGGTATGCCTTTATTTGAGCCAATGTTGATAGCTCATGATGGACTCATGTTGCCAGCATGAGTTGAGCGTGACCCGAGTGTGAGTGACAAAATATTTATGATTTTGGACCTAAAGTCTAGAATTCTAGAGGTTGGGACTTAAAGTAATCATCAGATCTTGAGGATGATTTGCACCTTCGAAGCCAGACCTTTTTGACTCTATTTTAAGGCTTTTGGAGAGTGTTCACATTGGACGTGATCGGTACTCATGCTGGACTCACGCTGCCAATGTGAGCTGAATGTTACCTGAGCATGACCTTCACGTGACTAAGAAAATTTGTGCAATCTGGCCCAAAATCCAAACTCCTAAATGTTGAAAATTGAAGTGGAAAATAGTGGCCCTATGAAAATGACTTGTACCCTCAGATTAGACCATCTTTGACTTGATCTTGAAGTCATTGGAGTTGCTCACGCTAAGGAAAAGCTTGGTGTGAGTTCCCATGCCAAGCTTAGCATGAGTTCCTAGGGCAAGCTCTACGTGAGTTTCATGCCTTAGTCAAATTTTTTCCTTCCAAAAGCTTAAAAGGCTTTAATTTGTTCTCGTTTCAAAGTGTAAGGCTGAAATTTGTGGTGTTTCATTGGCCCCTCTTTGTTGACATCTAGAGGAATCCACCTAAGAGGCATCGACAAAGAACTACAAAACACCATGGCCAACTAAGTACCAAGCATTGTCCGTCGGCCCCTGACTGGACATCATCGCACCATGTTCAAAAGTACATGGGATTGGGGAAATGTAGTTCAAGATACAAGGGGATTGGTTTTAACTAGGAGGAATCAGGAGTTGATCAATGGTTATAATTACTATTGGAATTGTGGGAGAGGAATGCTCTTATGTGAACAAGCCATATTTTTATTCCTTGTCAGTAGCCAGTGTTTAGCAGACTTGAAACCAAGACATAGGAGGTACGTTCTTTGGAGAAATGGGACTCTTGTAGAGTGTTTATGAGAGCCCATTGTAAACAGCCAAAGCCACATGATGATGTGCAACATGATCATTTAAGACATGAGTGTAACCATTTTTCCAAAACAATTTCCTTTCCGCCTGGGGCTTGTATGAGAAGAGCCAATGATCTTTGGTCTATGATGTCAACGGGGTCATGAAGACCTTTTTTTTGCATTTTTCTCTTTAATATTTTTGTTCTTTTTCTTTTTTTTTTGTTGTTTTTTTCTTTTCTTTTGTTTGTTTTCTTTCTTTTTTGTTTTTGTTTCTTGTTCTTTTGTTTCTTTTTGAAAGAGCTTGCTTTTAGTGCTGTACTCATGCTCATGCACTTGCATTTGTATCATGTACCATGTACTGTGTTTTGTGTTGTAATTGCTTAGAGAAACACAATGTGCAATAGTGTATCAAGAGCTTTGGGGATGACTAGAATGTATCGAGGGGGTGTAATTGAATAGGATAAGGGGAACATGATGGGGAATAGGGTATGTATCAGGAGTTGGGAATGTACATATGAACAGATTGATTAACCTATTTATGTGCTTCAGGAAGAATGTGATACCTTGTCATTGTGATGAAGTGCATTTGTGTGCGAATGCCTTAGGCATGGCATCCTACAAATAGAACTCCAAGAAGACAAGAAAACCAAAAATGATTAAATTAACTAAGTATTTTAAAATTGAATACACGCAAGGAGATGGAGCTACCATGTGCAATTTCAAAGCAGATATAATCATGAACAGCATCAACTTCATCAGGGTTTATGAGACAAATCATGCAACAAATCTTTGTGGAGCACGCACAACCAATTGTAGCAACATATCTTTTCAAGTATCACTTGGTTGTTAATGATGTCACTAGTTTATAGTCTTATCAGACTATTGCGGGTTTGTTTCATGTCATAACCCTTTGGCTGGCATCAATTTAGCATCATAGCGGACAATGCAGTGCTAGTTTATAGTCGTAGTGGACTGTGAAGAGGAAAACCATTTTATAGTCTTAGTGGACTCTACATGCTAGTTTTTCATCATGGTGGAAAAATGTTGATGTTTAGTGTCATACTAGATGAAGCTCTGTGGTGTTAGTTTACTGTCATGATGCCTGGACACTCTATGGTACCAGTTTCAAGTCATAGACCTAGGATCGTTCTATGGTATCAATTTTAGGTCGTGATGCCAAGACCATTACATACCTCAAGTTCATCAAACATAGTATATTTTTAGGTATAGGTGGTTTTTGGGATTAGAGAATTCATTCCTGTCTATGTCAGCAGGTTTGAATGCTCCGTTATTGTATGCCTTGGTAACTAAGTAAGGCCCTTCCCAATTAGCTGAGAATTTATTTCGGTGTTCACGGACAGCCTTAAGGACTAGGTCTCTGTTGGAACATTTGTCCATTTCATGGGACAACAAGAGTAGATACTTGGAAAAGACAACTTGTAAAATAATGTATGGTTAAAATTTAAAAAAAAAAACATGTGGCTTTAAGGTTATGGGTTGATGGATGGTTTGGAGAAGTTACTCATAGTAAAAGAACTGATGTTCAGACCTTCTCAGAATACAAAATTAAAATGCTAAATTATTCCTGAGGAAACGTGGTCAAAGAAAATGGCATGTACAAAGAACTATATTACAAAACAAGGCACAATTCGAGGTTAAGGTGCAGACAAAATATGCACAAAACATCGATCCAAAGGCCAACAGTGGAGATTAAAACTTTACAATGGGCATTCAACGGACCGAGACATGGCAAGACTGTGCGGAGTATATTTTAAAGTAATATATAATGTTTAAAGGTTTGGAGATGTTGGAAAATATCAATCATGAGGAAAGCAAACACGCAGTTTTTTCCGTTCATATCAATCGTAGTGAGTCGATCAAACTGCTGGCTGAAACGTCGACGCTTCTGATCAAAGGGTTGGGCCGTAGGAGTTTCGAAAGATGATCAAGTAGCTATTTGTGTTCAATAGAATGTTGAATCTTGGAAATATTTTATTCTTGTGCTTGAATTATTCGATATTTAGGGTTATGTCTGTTGCAAAAAAAAGTGAGAGAAGCCTGAAATTGTGATAGAAACAGAGTGTGGTTTAAGGATCCCTAAGAGACCTGTAGTGCACTGTGTCTAGAGGTTTAGAGGAACCAGATGCGCAAGAAAACACCTAGGGTTTGATCCTAATGAAATCCTTCATCATCATAGGTGTTACTTATCTTCCTATGCATCAGAAGAAGGATCTCCTATAGCAGCGATAGCTACGTTTGTGTTTTGATCGAGCGTTTCTACGGTGCTGAGCATGCATGCATGATCCAGGGCTAGGGCCTTGCTCCACAACACGTGGGAAGAGGATAAGGAAGCCATTAGCAACGTGGTTATGAAAGGATAGATGAATTTTTAAGCATAGAATAGAGACAATGTAGGCAAAACCAGTGACCAAAAGTGAAGCCAATCTGCAGCAAACACCAAAGAAACACAAATGGGCATTGCCTGCACATAGCAGCATCTCGATGGCAATGGCAATGGTTAAAGACTGATGCTTGGGAAAAAGAGTTTGGGAGAATTCCATTTACAAAATTTTTAGATTTTGGCTACGTGAGAAAAACAACGTGCCTACATCTAGTGGTGCCATTGCTAGTCATACGGTTAACCAGGAGGACCTACACTGTTATAGTTACCTTTCTAGTGGGTGCTGGAATTGTGATGAATATTTGTTCACGAAGATGAAGGCAACATCAACACGTTATCTCCTTCGAGTAAAACAAGCAAGATCCGATGCCACTACTGATGCCTGCTATTTCGATGGTGCTATTAGAAAAAAAAGGAGACAACCTTGTTCCAGATGTCGAATGTAGCTGCAACCACTTGTTTTGCTATTTAAAATAATGCAAGAAATTCAAGGAAGAAGGGATAGAGAAACAGAGGACAGAACTATCATAAGCTCCGCATCAATGATACCTTGGGTTTCACAATGACAAGTGTTGTTATCGACTGTTTAAAGATCCAAAACTATAACATAGAGAAATTAGATTAATCAATTAAGATATACATAGTGTTAAAGATAATTTGACAATATTGTATAAAAAAGAGAGAAGAAATTTTAGTTAGTATCCATGACAATTATAGCTAATGCTAAATTACTTTCATGAGAATTACTAGGGTTTAATGACATTTAGTAATTAAAATCTTAAATAAAAATTAAAAATAAATTGGGGATCTTGGAAATTATGAGATAGGCTTATAAAAGCAATATTATAGGATTATAAAAGAAATATTTATAATATATACACATGCCAATGTTAACATGATTTTCTCCTAACCTTATGTACAAGTTACAACTGGCTAACTTTTTGGGCAAGTAATCTCCTAACTTGTTGGGAAAGTAAGATCTCCTAACTTTTTGGGCAAGTTATAACTTTCTTACTTGGGAGAAAAGTTAGCAAAGACATTTTTGAATGTGTAACTACCTTTCAAACCCTATAAAAAGGCTTCAAGGGTAAGAAGAAAAGATATATCACACTTGAGAAGACACTTGGGGGAAACACTACTAGCTCTCACTTGGAGACACACTTTGGCTCTTGGAAGAGCATATGTAAAGAATAAATCGTGAAAGATTGCTTGTAAGATGACTAGCTAAAGAAAAGATTTCAGCCTCTTTGCGATAGTCCTATGAGTTATGTTTTATTTTTATTTTTTTTAAATTATTTAGCTAGTGTTTTATTTTAATATCATCCTTGGCAAGTAATTTTGGGATTTTTAGATTGCTCTTATTATACTTGTTGCGTAATTGAAATTTTCTATTAAATTTTTTCCGTAGAAGCCCTTGTGTTTAAAAGCCTTAAGAGATTTTTAGTAGTGAATTTGATTATTATGCAATGTATAAGAATTGCTATTGAGATTGTTGTAAGAGAGCCTCCGCATGTAGTCAAGTTATTGAACGATTCAATAGTCAAGAGGGTTCAAAAAATATTTGGTATTTTGATAGGACCAGAATAGCTTCTTTTATCTTTAAAGTGAATCTTCATGGTATTTCAATCAGAATTTTTCAAGTCTTTTAAAGGTTCTGTTGAATGCAATTGTTGACATCCATTATCTAACCAAAATGGAGTCTCGTACATGATAGTTTACGTAGTAATTTTTGGAGGCATAGTGGGATTGTCTTGGAGAAATTACTTATTTTAGCCTTGGAAGTTTGAAAAATTCGTAGTTATTGAATTTGGGATAGCTTTATTGCGAAGTGTTTACTTGTATCATTTTACCTTGTTTAAACATTTGAGGTCTTAACACAAATATGCTTCTTTCCTTTCTATTTCCATTGAATCTTGCTCTATTTCTAGTTTTCTTGTGGAACTATTTCTTTCTCTAGGGAAAATTAGAAGTAGATTCACAGAGATATGCTCAAATGATTTTGCAAAATTTTATTTGTTACAAGTAGGTATTATAAGGACCGCATAGACTAGGCAATTGAACAAAATAGGAAATCTCAACAACTCACTATATTTGGCAAAGTTAGCTGAATCTCTTTAAGGTAAGTCATTTGTAGTTTACACACAACACAATCATTTCATTTTTCACAACCATAGACCGCAACAGCATACACACATACTCACATTAACTACTAAGTCTATTTGTAGGTATCTGGGCCTTGGTGTTGCCAAAGACCAACAAGCACCTAAATCCTATTCAAGGACACTCGTTGGCGGTCGTGTCCCAAATGGTCACTAATAGTTATTTTGGCGCTAGAAGGAGGGCTGAAAATTTAGCCTCTAGGTTCATAAGCCTTATAATTTTAGCACATCAACAACTCTTTGTTACTATAAAGGCTTAAGAAATAATATTTTCAGTTCATGACCAAGAAGATTGATAGTTTGGAAAATTTAACAATTTCAAAAGATATTCTAGATTTTAAGACTAATTCTTCATTGGAAGAAAAACAAATAAAGTTTTTGAATTGGGAAAAAGTAGTGGAGTGAAAACTAAAAGATCAAGAAGATCACCCATTATATCTAGTTTATCAATTCGTAAGAGAAGATCTAGAAAGTGTAAGAGTTCAACTATCCAAAGGAATAGAATGACAAATCCTTGGCAAAGAGTTACACCATTAGGATTTCAAAATTATAATGATATTCCTAAGGTAGTTTACAAATATTTTCCTAAGCCTTTCATTCATGGAAAAGCTTATTTAGCTAAAGAATATATTCACATGTTTGAGTTAGCTTTAGGTCATGCACATATTCAACATCAATATCAAGCTTGTAGGTTGTTTGTATCAAATTTAAAGGATACGACTTAGATTTGGTATTCGAACTTACCAAGTAATAGTATTACAAGTTGGGATGACATGAAGAATCTTTTCTTAGCCAGTTTGGTAATCAATTAGATTAAGAACAACTATATTGTGGGCTGATACAACCTAATCAAGGAGTTAAAAAGTCAATTAGAGATTTTAACGTCAAGTTTCAATGAATTTGTGGACTCTTTCAAAGACAATATAGGCCATCAGAAGAAATGCTTAAAGAAACTTATCTTAAGGTTGTCAACTCTAACATTTCAATTTGCTTAAGGAGAACTCCAAACTTAACTACACTAAATGACTACTTTAGTGAAGCTATACAGTTAGAAAAATAGTTGAACTTGAATCCTGAAGGAAATATTGCAATTCAAAAAAAGGAAGAAAGAATTATGATTCCTATGCAAGATCTTGCTCAATTTAAAGCTTTACCAGGTTCATCTCATGTTAAGATAGGGCAAGGACATGAAAGAGTAGAATCTGAAAAATGACAATTAATGAGAGATATGTCTAACAAAATAGTGAAGCTTAAAAAAGCTTTGGCAAGATTTAATATCAAGGAAGAAAGGAAAAATAAAAAGCATAAACATCAAGACACTAAGTTGGCAGAAGATGAGGATGAAAGTGACCTTATTATGTCCAACTTTCTTGATATTGAATCTGATAATGAGTTATCAGGTGTTCATTATGCAAGTAAATCTTCTAGTAATGGATCTAGTGATACTTCTTCTCTATCAAGTTCTAAAGAAGAAATGTCTTTAAATGAGGAATGTAATAATAATGAGTAAAATGGATATAATATTTGATCTAAGAAAAGATTAACTACTTCTAGACCCCCAAATGTTATTACTAATCCATCTACTAAGAGAAAAGATTTTGAGCCAAGTAGAAGAGATAAGAATAAAGGTAAAGACAATCAAGTGGAGCAAAGCACTCCAAATCAGTCTTTTAATAAATGGATAAAGAAACCAAGCTTTATTGGTGATGGAGAGTATGATTTGATTGAAGACCTTAAACATGTCAAGGCCAATATTAGCTTTTATTAGTTGCTTCAAATAGGAGATTAGCAAAGAAAGGCTTTAGAGTTCAGTAAAGGTAAAAGGAGAATTAGAGAATCAGAGTTAAGTTATGTGTCTAGTAATGATGAGAAATTAAAGACTTTGTATGATTGTATTCATGAAAAGGAAGCTCCTCCTTTTCTTTTGACAATGAAATTAAAGGATAAATACTTATATAATTGTTTGATTGATTCTAGAGCTACGTCTACTATAATGTCATTATCTATATGTAAGAAGCTTATTTTGATTCCTGAAAAATCAAATAAAAATATTGTTCAAGTGGATAAATGTAGAGTGAAGATTTTGGGTCAATTACCAAATGTCCAATTAGAAATTGCTTTTGAACCCTGTGTCAAAAGTAGAGTAACTATTCAAGTGGTAGATATACCAGATTCACATAGTCTCTTATTGAGTATAAGTTGGAGCAAGAATTTCTTAGGTTAGATATCAATAGATTATTCTCACATGTGGCTACCTTAGAAAGGAGAACCAATCAAATATACATCTATAGTGAACCTTAGATGATTGATAACATTACTTCAAATGGAAAACGTAAAATGGTTGAAAAAGGAGGTGTTGAAAAAAAAATTTGTACACTCCAAGAAAATTATAGTTCTGAAAAAGAACAATCAAAGAATGAGGATAAATGGGAGTTATACTTTGACGGTTCATGTAATTCAAAAGGTACAAGAGCTGGTATAGTTATATTCAATAATGATTCACCTGAAATTTTCAAAGAAATTCATCTATCTTTTTTTTGTACCAACAACAAGGCTAAGTATGAAGCTTTATGTATTGGTATAAGAATAGCTCTAGATAAAAAGATCAGAGTGATCACTATAAAAGGAGACTCAAGATTAGTTTGTGAACAAGTAAAGGGTAACTATGTAGTAAAGAGCTCATTCTTAAGACCTTATAAGCAACTTTCTTATAAGATGTTAGATCAATTTCAACATTGCCAAATAGAGCATATAAACAGAGTAGAGAATCTTATAGCAGACGATTTGGCAAAGGCAGCTTCAACATTGGATATGCAAATAATAGAAAGTTACAAAGATGTAATGGTTGAAGTAGAACATCAGCCATCAGTACCAGATAATATAAGACATTTACAAGTATTTGAAGATGATGATCAAGTACTAAGATTTATGAAAAACAAACAAGAATTTGAGGGTCAAGTAATACCCGAAACATCATCAAAGTCCAAAGCTAATTTCATTCCAAAAAGGATGATTGACTTGGAACATGAATTCAAGAAAAATTTATTTATTGGAAAGAAAATACAAAGCCTAGATAGTCAAGCTTTTGAGGTAGTAAATTTTGGATTAGATAAGATGCCAAAGATGTTGAATATTACAAAGGAAAGAGATTCAAGTTTCAAGCAAAACTTGTTAACATGTCTAAGAAATAATTTGGACAATTTTTCTTGGTCTTATGATGATCCTAAAGCTTTTAGGCAAGATGTGATGATACATAAAATTCCTTTAATAGAAGGCTATAAAATAGTCAAGCAAAAACAAAGGAAATTTAATCCATCATTTGAACCAGCTGTGAAAGTTGAGATCAAGAAGTTGTTACAAGCACAAATCATATATCTAGTACGATATTCAACATGGCTTTCTAACCTCATTCTAGTGAGAAAGAAAAATGGTGATATAAGGCTTTATGTAGACTTTATAAATCTGAATGATGGCTCAAAAAAGGATAAGTATCCACTTCCAAGAATTGATGAGATGCTAATTAAAGTCTCAGGTTGTCAAGTATATTCTTTCTTAGATAGTTTCTCAGGTTATAATCAAATCATGGTAAATAAGAATGATAGATACAAAATAACATTTATCACTAAATGGGGAACTTTCGCTTACCAAAGAATGCCATTTTGATTGTCAAATGCTCGGGCTACTTTCCAAAGAGCAATGGCTTTAGTATTTAAGGATTTATTAGACAAATTTGTGGTGGTCTTTTTGGATGATATTACAATAATCTCAAAGAAAAAAAGGATCATATTAATAATCTCCAACAAGTTTTCAACAGATGTCGTGAGTTTGGTATTTCAGTAAATCCTAAGATGTGTATCTTCGGGGTTAAATCCGGAAGCTTATTAGGCCATGTGATATGTCAAGAAGGAATTACCATAGACAATTCCTGAATCCAAGCAGTACAGAATATTGTGCATCCCACAAGTAAGAAATCTCTTAGATATTTCTTTGGGAAGATAAATTTTGTAAAAAAGTTCATCCCTGGGTTTATTAAAATTACCAAGCCTTTGATGCATATGTTAAAAAATGATGTCCAAGTAGAGAAAACACCAGAGTCAAAGAGAGAATTATTGGAAATTAAAAGTGCTATACAAGAGGCTCCATATTTGGTGAAGCCTAGGCTTAAAGAAGATTTTTGGTTATATTCTTTTGCTTCGAATGATTCTATCACTACCGTTTTAACACAAAAAGATGATGAAGATCGAGATGAACCAATTGGATTTTTGGGTATTAGTTGAAAGATTTAGAGTTAAATTATTTAGACTTAGAAAAAAAAGCTTTTGCGATCATGAAAGCACTTCAGCATTTTAAATATTATTTGGAAAGTTCATTAGTTCACATTATGCTAATTGAACCTACAGTCAAGCGATTGCTAACCCAAAATGAGATTCAATTAAAAAAAGGAAAATGACTTATAAAGTTGCAGAGTTTCAGATTTTCATTGGAAGTATGCAAAACAATTAAGGGAATGGGTTTAGCCAAGTTAATGACAAGAGAAAGTGAAGTATGTACACTCGACATCCATGAAGAGAATTGGTATGATGAAAATCTCAAATTTCTTAATACAAGGAAAATCCCAAATAATTTAACTGCAAGTCAAAAGAGAGCTTTCTTCAAAAGAGCACGAAGATTCATTGTTAAAGATGGTATATTATATAGAAAGGATTTTCGTGGGGTTTTATTGGAATGTGTTCATAATGATCAAATTACTTTCATTTTGGAACAATTTCATAATCATTTGAATTTATTTTATGAATCCCCTAAGTCAACTATGCAACATATACTTTGATATGGATATTACTGGCCTTCCATGTATCAAGACATTAGTTCAAAGATTCAAAAATGCTATAAATGTCAAATTCATGGGCCCAAGATTAAAAAGGCTAAAGCCCCTTTAAAGCCAGTAGTTGTAGATAGACCATTTCAGCAATGGGGTTTGGATTTTATTGGTACAATTACTCCTTCAAGAGCTGGACACAAGTTTATTCTCATGGCTACTGATTATTTCACTAAATGGTCTTAAGTAAAGGCTCTAAGAGGAAGTTCAGCATCAGATGTAATTATGTTCCTAGAAGACCACATTCTAAGTAGATTTGGCCACCTGAAGTATTAGTGTCAGATAATGAACCCACTTTCAAATCTAAAGAGTTTATCAAATGGGCATTAGAAAAATCTATTTTCTTATTTTCCTCATCAAATTATTATCCTGAAGGAAATGGCCTAGCAGAATCTACAAATAAAAAGCTTATCACTTATAGCAAGAAATCGATGGATAGAAATGTAGGAAATTGGATCAATTATCTAGAATCCGCATTATGGTAAGATCGAATTAGATTGAAGAAAGATATTGGGACATCACCGTATAACTTAGTTTATGGTTTGGCAGCAAGAAGTACAAATAAGATTGTAAGCTCAGCTTCTGAATTCATACAAAGATATAGTGAAAAAATTGATAAAGATAGAAGTTTCATGACTTTGCTTATTAAAAGAGAAGCTAAAGTAGATAAAGCAAGAGAAAATTTGTTACAGAATACATCTCAAGTTAAAAGATGGTTTGATAGGAAAGCTTTGAAAAGAACTTTCAAGATAGGAGACCTTGTCCTATTATGGAATATGAAGAAACCAAATAAGTTTACCCCAACATGGATTCGTCCCTTTCAAATTACAAAGCAATTGTCAGAGGATACTTACAAATTATCAAATTTGTATGGCATGGAATTGCAATTTCCATATAATGTTTTACATATAAAACATTATTTTGGACAATTTCATACAGTTTAAAGATATCATTACACAAAGTAATATATGTATATACTATTAAGTATAATATTACTAGAAATATAGTATTAATTATTATGTTTAATTATGATATTGATATATATAATTAGATAAGTAGATAGTATATTATAATAGTAAATATATTTAGCAAAATTTATTTCAATTAGAAAATAGTTTTCCTTCAAGTGAGGCAAGTGGAAGCCTTCAAGTGAAACAAGTGTAATTCTACAAGTATGACAAGTGGAGAAGGTGACTCATCCACCACTTAGTGAGGATTGTGACAAATGGTTAGAATGCCTAAAAAGAAGGAAACATGGTTCAGGACTCTTGGGGGGAATTTCAAATTTCTAGCACCTATAAAAAGAGGATTGGGTCACCTAGGATTTCATCATCTTTCAATTCAAGTTGAGTAGAGCAAGTAAGAAAGAGCTAATTTGAAAGAGGAGATGGAGTTTGGGAGAGCAATGAGAAAGCCTTTTATTCCATATGTGATGGGATGTTTTCTTGAACATGTATTGAAGGCTTACCTAAAAGCTAGATCATGTGGAACTCCGAAAGAGTGTCCTTTCATGGTTTGGTTGTCTGATGAATTTTCTTTCCTCACAAGAGGTTTGAAGATAGAGTCCAATGTTTTGGGGCAATACGAAGATTGCACGAAAGGAGAGGAGAAAAATGAAGAGCAATCAACCAATGAAGAGTCATCATGGACATGGGAAGAAGCATTTGTATCCCAAGAGGAGAATGAAGGACCTAATTGGAAAGAACAGAAGAGTGCATCTGAAAAAGAAAATGAAAAGAGTGCTGAAGAAAAAGTTCTAGTAGATCAAGTTGAGAGCTCCACCAAGCTAGAAAACAATAGAATAGCCTTCATCACGTCAGAAATTTGCTATGAGACAGTTAGAGAGATGAGGATTCCTGCTAGAGTAACCCTCACAATTCAGTTTCCATCTCAAGAATAGTCCATGAAAGACTTGCTAATGTATAGTTTATTTTTTTTTCATAGGAATGAATTTTCTTCCAAAAATATTTCTATTCAGCTGTAAAAAAACTCAATGAAAGTTTCAGTATGTTTTCAGTTTTGAAAAGAGGCTACATAATTTTTTTTTAAGCTTTTAAGGGGGAAAAAATGTTGGCACATTTGGCCATTTCATGGGATAGCAAGAGTAGATACTAGGAAAAGACAACTTGTAAAACAATGTATGGTTAAAAATTTAAAAATAAAACATTTGGCTTTAAGGTTATGGGTTGATGGAATGTTTGGAGAAGTTACTCACTATAAGAAAAATGATGTTAAGACCTTCTCAAAATACAAAATTAAAATGCTAAATTATTCCTAAGGAAACATGGTCAAAGAGAATGGTGTGTGCAGAGCACTATATTACAAAACAAGACACAATTCAAGGTTAAGACATAGACAAAATATGCACAAAACATCAATCCAAAGGCCAATAGTGGAGATTAAAGCTTTACAATGGGCATTCGACGGACCAAAACATGGCAAGACTATGCAGAGTATATTTTAAAGTAATATATAATATTTAAAGGCTTGGAGACATTGGAAAATATCAACCATGAAGAAAGCAGACATGCCCTTTCTACCATTCGTATCAACTACAGTGATCCGATCAAACTGCTGGCTGAAACACTGATGCTTCTGATCATAGGGTTGGGCTGCAAGAGTTCCAAAAGATGATCGAGTAGCTATTTGTGTTGAATGGAATGCTGAATCTTGGCAATATTTTATTCCTGTGCTTGAATTGTTTGATATTCAGGGTTATGTCTGCTACAAAAAAAAGTGGGAGGAGCTTGAAATGGTGATAGAAATAAAGCATGGTTTAAGGATCCCTAAGAGACCTCCAGCACATCATGTCCATAGGTTCAATAGCACCAGATGCACGAGACAACACCTAGGGTTCAATCTTGACAAAATCCTCCATCATCGCAGGTGTTACTTATCTTCCTATGCATTAGAAGAAGGATCTCCTGTAGCAGTGGAAAATATGCCTGTGTTTGGATCAAGTTTGTCTGCGGCGTTGAGCACGCACATGTGAGCCAGAGCTAGGGCCTTGCTCCATAGCGCATGGGTGGAGGATAAGAAAGCCAGCGGTAATGTGGTTATGGAAGGATAGATGCATTTTTTAAGCATAGAACAGAGACAAAGCAGGCAAAACTAGTGACCAAGAGTGAAGCCAATCTGCAGTAAACACCAAAGAAACACAAATGGGCATTGCCTGCACATAGCAGCATCTCGATGAAAATGGTTAAAGACTGATGCCTAGGAAAAAGAGTTCGGGAGAATTCCATTTACAAAAATTTTAGATTTTGGCTATGTGAGAAAAACAACATGCCTACATCTGGTGGCGCCTTTGCTGGTCATACGGTTAACCAGGGAGACCTCCACTATTACAATTACCTTTCTGGTGGGCACTGGAATTGTGATGAATATCTTTCCGCAAAGATGAAGGCAACATCAACATGTTATCTCGTTCGGTTAAAACAAGCCAAAGCTGATGCCACTGCCAACGCCTACTGTTTCAATGGTGCTGTTAGAAGAAAAAGGAGATGGCATTGTTCTAGATGTCGAATGCAATTGCAACCACTTGTTTTGCTATTTAAAATAATGCAAGAAATTCAAGGAATAAGGGATAGAGAAACAGAGGACAAAACCGTCGTAAGTTCTGCATCAATGATACCTTGGGTTTCACAACGACAAGTATTATTATTGACTATTTAAAGATCCAAAACTATAACATAGAGAAATTAAATTAAAATTAATCAATTAAGACATACATAGTGTTAAAGATACTTTGACAATATTGTATCGAAAAAGAGAGAAGAAATTTTAGTTAGTATCCATGATAATTATAGCTAATGCTAAATTACTTTCATGAGAATTACTAGGGCTTAATGACATTTAGTAATTAAAATCTTAAATAAAAAATTAAAATAAATTGGGGATCTTGGAAATTATGATATAAGCTTATAAAAGCAATATTTATAGGCTTAAAAAAGTAATATTTATAATATATACACATGCCAATGTTAGAATGATTTTCTCCTAACCTTATGTATAAGTTACAACTTCCTAACTTGTTGGGCAAGTAATATCCTAACTTGTTGGGCAAGTTATAACTTTCTTACTTGGGAGAAAAGTTAGCAAAGATATTTTGGAATGTGTAACTATCTTTTGAACCCTATAAAAAGGCTTCAAAGGTAAGAAGGAAAGATATATCACACTTGAGAACACACTTTGGGAGAACACTACTAGCTCTCACTTGGAGACACACTTTGGCTCTTGGAAGAGCATTTGTAAAGAAGAAATCATGAAAGATTTCTTGTAAGATGACTGGCTAAAGAAAATATTTCAGCCTCTTTTCCATAGTCCTATGAGTTATGTTTTATTTTTATTTTGTTTAAATTATTTAGCTAGAGGTTTAGATAGTATCATCCTTGGCAAGTAATTTTGGGATTTTTAGATTGCTTTTATTGTTCTTATTGCATAATTGAAATTTTTTATTAAAATTTTTCCATAGAAGCACTTGTGTTTAAAAGCCTTAAGAGCATTTTAGTAGTGAATTTGATTATTGTGCAATGTATAAGAACTGCTATTGAGATTGTTGTAAGAGAGCCTTTGCATGTAGTCAAGTCGTTGAACAATTCAATAGAGAAGAGGGTTTATATAATCTTTGGTATTTTGATAGGACCAGAATAGCTTCTTTTATCTTTAAAGTGAATATTTTTGGTATTTCAATCAAAAATTGTCAAGTCTTTTAAAGGTTCTGTTGAATGCAATTGTTGACATCTATTATGTAGCCAAAATGGAGTCTCGTACGTGATAGTTTACGCAGTAATTTTTGGTAGCATAGTAGGATTGTCTTGGAGAAATTGCTTATTTGAGCCTTGGAAGTTTGAACAATTTGTAGTCATTGAATTTGGGATAGCTTTATTGCGAAGTGTTTACTCATATCATTTTACCTTGTTTAAACATTTGACGTCTTAACACAAATCTTCCTTCTTTCCTTTCTATTTCCATTGAATCTTGCTCTATTTCTAGTTTTCTTGTGGAACTATTTCTTTCTCTGGGGAAAATTAGAAGTAGATTTGTAGAGTTGTGCTCAAATGTTTTTGCAAAATTTTATTTGTTACAAGTAGGTATTATAAGGACTGTATAGACTAGGCAATTGAACAAAATAGGAAATCTCAACAACTCACAATATTTGGCAAAGTTGGCTGAATGTCTTTAAGGTAAGTCATTTGTAGTTTACACACAATGCAAACGTTTCATTTTTCACAACCGCACACCCCAACAACACACACATATTCACATTAACTACTGAGTCTATTTGGAGGTATTTGGGCCTTGGTGTTGTCAGAGATCGTAAGCACCTAAATCCTGTTCGAGGACACTCGTTGGTGGTGATGTCCCAAACGGTCACCAATAATCTTCTTTTTTAATTAGGAGCTTATGCATATTGTGTTGGTGTCATTGATATTGTTGTTTCTAGTACCACTTGATTTGATCAAGTGTTCACACACATTCCTCCTCCACCAAGTCAAGGTCAGCAATGTGCAATTCATTACTTTCGCTTTCATCAAGGAGGCCTGAGAGAGCTATTGGCAATGAGGGAACTTGTAACTCTAAAGTAAAATAGCTTCAGATCCATATACAAGGCTATATAGATTTTTACCTATAGGTGTCTGATGTGTTGTTCTGTATGCCTATAATGCGTAGACTAATTGTTCATGCCATTGCCTCTTATTCTAATTTAGCATCTTTTTGAGCACCATGATCATAGTTTTGTTTGTAGCCTCCACTTGACCATTACTTTGTGGGTAGTAAGGTGACGAGTATGCATGTTTAATACCCAGGTTTTCATAGAAGCTTTTAGTATTTGCACTACTGAACTATGGCCCATTTTCGGTAACGATGGTCATTCAAATACCAAAACAGGTCATGATGTTTTCTAGTATGAAAGTGCAAACATGCTTAGAAGTGGTCTTCCTAAGGGCAATAGCTTCCACCCATTTGGTAAAGTATTCAGTTGTAGTGATAATGAAACTATGCCCTATGGAAGATGCTAGCATTATTGGTCCAATGATGTCTAATTCCCATCTTTGGAATGGTCATGTGATTTGTGTTGTGTGTAATTCATTAGGTAGCACATGTATTATGTTACCATGCCTTTGGAAAATGTTACATGTCCTGACCTTGGAGAAGCAATCGTACTCCATGTGTGACCAGTAGTATCCCAAGCGCCTAATCTTTGTTGACATTGCTTTAGGTACTATGTGCCATCCACAAAGTCCTTTGTGGACTTTTTCTACAATCATTTGACTATCGATGCTACTAACACACATCAATAGAATGCCTTCATAGGACTTCCAACACAATGTGTTTCATATTAATGCATACTATCAAGAACATTTTTGCACTGCATCCTTTTGAGTGTTTGTCAAATGTTGTGGAGGTTCGCTTTGTAGAAGGTACTCTTTTATGTTATCATACCATTCTATTGTGTGTGTTGTGCTAACGAATTCTATGGGAATTTCATTCAAAGCATCAGTTATAGGTTTGGCACAATTTGTTATAGAACTAAACAACACATGGAACATTTTAGGTGTCATGTTTAGGGCTAATCTAGCAAGTGCATCGACAATGGTGTTTTGACTTCTATGGACATGTTGTACATCTGCATCTACTAATTGCTTCAGTAGATGTTTGGTCAAATCATAGTACAGTTGCAAATGGAGAGCCTTACATGCATAAACCTCTATGACTTCATTAATTACTAACTGTGAATTGCCTCGTACTATAAGACATGAAATTCCTGAAGTTAATGCTTTCAGAAGACCTCTAAGAAGACCTTCATATTCTGCCACATTATTGGTACAAGGAAAGGTTAATTAGTAGGTGAAGGGTTGAATTTCTTTGTAGGGGTATGTTAAAATTTCCATATCGCTTCCTTCTTGTGAAGTTGAAGCTCCATCGAAATAAAGGATTACATCATAGTTATCAAGTACAATGTCTATACTATTAACATTATCATCGGGAACTTGGGGTTAATCATTGCTTGATCATGTGTTGGGGAGATAGTCAATTATGTCACTATTGCTTGACCTTTTTTGGACAATTGAGCATCATAGTATAGGTCAAAATCTACGATCATTGCTTTCCATCTAGCTATCCTACTCAACTTGTAGATGTTGTTAGTGATGGCTCGAAGCACATTATCCTTACAAATGATGTAGACTTAATTACGAAAGAGATAATGCATCATTTCTTCAAGGAGAAGATGAGGGCAAGGCATACTTTCTCCAAGTCATTGTATCATTGTTCATAGGTGATTAGAGAGTGGCTTAGGTAATAAATAGGGATCTCGATTCCATATTTACGTTTTTGGCAAAGCATTGATGCAATGGAAGAATTGGAGATTGCAAGGTAGATGTAAAAATATTTATCGCTCTGTGGGGAATAAACTGTCGACAATTGAGCCAACCCTTGCTTTATGTTCTTGAATGCTTCTTGGCACTGTTGAGTCCATTGGAAATGCATATTATTTTGTATAAGGTGTTGCATGGGTCTCAACTTATCCATCAGCTTTGTGATAAAGCGTCTAATGAATTCTAGCCTACCTTGTAGACCACGTAGTTTGGTAAGGTTTTTTGGTGGTAGCATGTTAATTATTACCTTAACCTTATCAAGGCCTACTCATATCCCTATTTTGAAGATGACAAAGCCAAGCATTTTTCCCATTTTGACACCAAAGACACACTTCCTTGGATTGAGTCTAAGGTCATATTTGATAAAATGTTTAAGCACTAAGTCTAGATCTTTAGCATATTGTTTGGTTGTTTTAGATTTACCATGATATCATCAACATAATCATTGAGCAAATTGAGCATGTAATCACCAAATATATATGTCATTGCTCGTTGATACATAGCACCTACATTTTTAAGACCAAACGACATCATCGTATAGCAGAATGTACCCCAAGGTGTCATAAAGGTTGTTCTAATTTGATGTTCTGGGTTGATTCTTATTTGATTGTATCCTGAAAATCCATCCATAAAGGATAACAGTGCATGCCCAGTAGTTGTGTTAATAAGTTGATCAATACTAGGTAGCAGGAAGTCATCCTTTATAGTGGCTAAGTTAAGATCATGGAAGTCAATGCATATGCATATACTATCATTCTTCTTAGGGACTACGATAATGTTTGATACCTGGTCAGAATAGTCAATGGATTAGATGAAATTGGCTTGGTAGAGCTTTGTGATTTCATTACAAACTACTAAAGCCAGTTCAAGTCTAACCTGCTATACTTTTTGCTTCACTAGTTTGACTTTTGTATCAAGAATAATGTTATGTTGGATGATTCGAGGGTCCAACCCTGGCATGTCGATTTATGACCATGCAAATGTTTTTATATTTTCTTTTCGTACTCGAGTGATGTCATTGATGAGTTTTCAATCCAGTAGGGCACTTAATTTTAATGTTCTAGTTTTATCACTAGCTATAGTAATGGGGACTTCAACAAGAGGATCTTCAGTGATATTATCGGCCTCTAGATCTAAAGTCTTAGCCACATTTTTAGACCAGTCTAACGTTTCCTGAGCAGATGCTATTAAATTAATATAATTGGATGGGTCTAGATCCAAGGATTCTAGGTTGATTGTCCTTTTTACTTCCCCATGTGGTCCACTGAGAGACAATGTTGAAAAGATATTCTTGGTGGCCATGTGCTTGCTCCTACCAATTTCAAACAGGAGCAAGGTGAGTGACATTTACTTGACGAAGGAGTTTTTAAATGTAAACTAGCATCGGGTAATTAATCTATGTATTGACAAAATTGTGGAACACAATGATAGCTTAGTGTCATACTGGAGACCATATGGAAGTTTTAAGTCATATTGGACCATCCATGGTAGTTTTAGGCCATACCGGGTTGATAATATTCATGTCATTTTGTGTTATGGATGAGTGTATGGAGTATTGTTAATTTCTATGTTTCATGCGAACAATAAATTTATGAGATTTTATAGTCTTATGGATTTTCATGTGCACCATTATATATTTTTATATATTTATTTTTTTCTATCATTTTGTTTTGATTTTAACCTTTCTCCCTTCCCCCCTTCATTTTTATTTTTAATATTTTGGCCTTATGCCACAAGAATAAAATGAAGAAAAATACCATGTAAGAATGAAACAAAGATGCTGTAAATCATAACATGAAAAGAAAAGTTAACCATGGAACATGGTAAGTTACATAAAACAAATAAATAAATAAGGTTAAAATAAAATAAAATAAAAATAAATAAATAAAAATATTGAGAATGAACATGGGGGTTAAAAAGGGATTTTGACATACTTGTGCTAGCGTGAGTTTGTGGGCATGGGAGTGTGAGCAAGCTAGAGAGTGCAACGTGAGCGTTGGTGTGAGTTATAGCGTGAGTTGTAGCATGAGTCATGGACCAACAATGAAAGGCAAAGGGAAACCAAGTCAAGGCAAAGGTAAGAGCCAAGCGAATCTAGCATTTGTGGAGGAGAGTGAAGAGCTACTTTAGCATCTCCCTCAAGCTAGAATTTTAGCATGGGATGAAGCTCTATGTAGATTTGTTTCTTCTTGCTTCTCTCCAGTATTTTATGCACAACGTTAGTTAGCACAGCATGGTCTCTTATGGCCGCCATTTTCTGTTGTATTTTGAGCACAATTTTTTGGTTTCTCTGCTCCATTGTATTGAAAATCTGAGACAGTTTGTTGTGTTTTCTTGCCTCATTTTGGGCATTATGGTTTATAATGGGATTAGGACTTGCTATAGATTACTTTTGGTTGTTTTCTTTCAGGCGTGCGTGGTTGAATAAGGGCAAGTTAGGGTTTTTCATTTTGCAAACCAGGGAAAGTGTAGTGTGAGTGCTAGGGCAAGCTCAACATGAGTTTAAGGCACGCACAATGTGAGTACATAGGGCAAGCCCAGTGTGAGCTGTAGGGAAAGCCCAGTGTGAGTTTTAGGGATGAACCTAGAGTAGGCCTAGTGTGAGTGCCCAGGGCAAGCTCAGCATGAGCACGTTAGAGAAGGCTTCCCATGAGTGGTGTTTCCCTTTGTTAGGGTTTCTATTCCTTTTTTGATTATACATGTACAAGCCATGGAGATTCCAATTTTTGCCAAGTTTTAGCCTCCGTTGTGAGGTGAACTAGTGTCTGTATGTTAAAGAGAAATTAGTGACTGATTTTCAGTGAGTTTTATGTTTCAAAGCTTGGTATATCTACACTATGTTTCATGCAAGAATGAGAGGGCCGTGATTTGTGTATATACAACAATTGCTAGTAACGTGAGCACACCTTGCATGTGTAAAATTGTGAAGATGCAAATTGTTTGTTGAAATGTTTATTCATTACTAGTGCTTATGTCTATGTTGTTTATTTTTTTCTTGTTTGGAAAAATTTAAATACGTTTCTACGAATCTACGAATGTTCATGGTTCTACACTTGCGTGTTCATTTTATATTGCTTATAATAAACTACTATGTAAAAGATTTCAATGTACCCCAGTGAGCGTTAAATACACCAAATAAATATTGGTGTCCTTGTCTTATAAGGTGGAGTTATATATTAAATATTATCTATTTTTTGTTTATGTATTTTTATATTATTTTGAGTACTTAAACATTTTTACTTACCTAAGGTTTTGGCTATATGTAGGGGGCCTAAACCTTCCCTCCTTGTGGTTGAGCTTGTTGGTGTACTTGCCTAGTTTGGTCCCTTTGCACTGGATGTACCTCCTTATGACATGTGTATTGGACCTCATGTCATATGGTTCTGTCCTAATGTTGGTGCATTTTTTTCATTCATTTTACAAAGTTTCAACATAGTTATATGATCTCATTTAAGTGAGCAGTTGACCCATGATATCATTGAAATAATGTTTTCTGGATCTACACAAGAGATGCTTGCCTTCATTGCTAACATAGATGAGGAACTTTTTACTGTTGAGGGAGGCCCTCCCAAGGGTCCTAGGTCTACTCATTCTTTGACTCATGTATGGGAATTGCCTACTTGTAGCCACTATAATAGCAGCAACACACCTTTTCTAGCTTTCCATGTTCACATGCTATTCCAAAACCCACTTGGGATAGTGTACAGAGTGGACAGGTATGCTTTTTTATGTTTTTCTCTAACTTTTTGGATTTCTTTAAAATTATATCATTTTCTATGCATAAATATTCTTCTTCTATGTAGGCCTCATTTCAATGAACATGGGATGCATGATGATGACAGTGGGCTTGCCTTAATGCGCACAACATTAGAGACATTCATGGTGGACCCCACCCTTCATGCCGTGGTGCTAAACTAGACAAGAGCTACTATGGTTGACTACCCTAGGCAATTTTGAAAGGCTTTTGAACGTTGTCAAGTTCGTGGTTAGTTGCATGAGGATTGGTCCTCCAATGGGCCAATTCTTCCTCAGAGGGTTAATCTTGCATCTAATCTACCTATCACATTTACTGATGGTAAATGATTACATTCTAGGCTCCATTTTCTCTTTGTTACATCATCATGTACTAGGTTTTTAACCTTTCACTCTATGTTTTTTCTACAATAGTTGTATCCTCTAATGAAGTTACTATCATATCAGGGCATACTAAGCCAACAGTTATTATGAAGTATGGAGAGATAGACCAGTCAAAAAAATGGTTGCAAACGAAGCCCCCTGAGTTAATCATTAGCCATCTTACCCGTGCGGGCTTGATGGACTTGTTCACTGCTCTAACTCCTAATATTCTAGTGATTGAAATGGTTACCATTATTTATTCTTTTAGTGATGATGCTTCTCATTTTACTACACAGGTTCGAGGAGTCAAGGTGTCTTTCCACTTGACTACTAAGTTCCTTACCGATCTCTTTGGTGTGCCCATGGATGGTGCCAGAGTGGCAATAGAGAAAGTGACTAAGGAAAGCCATGTCATAAAGCAGCTTGAAGATTGGTTAGGTGTGTCTTGGGGTCCCAAATGTTTTGCCATGAAAAGTGAGACCAAAGCAATGGAGGTGAACTTCTTATATCCCCTCTTTTAGGCATGAGCATTCCCTAAATCTCTTTCTCAAGGAACAAACCTTCGGATTAAGTCCACACATATCATACATGCAGTCCTAGAGACAGACATGCATTATAATTAGGGACAATTTCTTGGGTCTGGCCTCTATGGAGAGATTGTTAGATTATGCTCAAACATTAATGCCAAGTCCCATTTCACATTCGCCTTCTTTGCAAGTTATCTACATAGGTTTTCTAAGTTTTTAGTGGTTTATGGGGATAACTGTTACATATTGAGAGATCGTTCATAGCTATCTTGCTCCTGGGTTCGCCACTTGTTTGACACTACCAAATCTTAGGACCCACCTGAAGGCATTGAAGAGTCAATGTTCGTTACTACTGGGGATGCACCTAGTCATTCTCATCATTCCTGTGATAGCTTGGGATTGGAACCACCTAGATTGCACACATCTTTTAGAGGAGCTGAACATCTGACTCGTGAGACTATCGGGAGATCTAAGGCAAAGGTGAAGAGAGTTGAACACCCAAGGGTGCCTACTCCAGAGGTGAGACCACCAAGAGTGAAGAGGATACACTTCGTATTGCTAGTGGAGGGTAAGTATTTTATTTTATTATTATATATTTATTATTTTTTATGGTATTTTAATTTATATGTCTGTTAAATGTATGTATACACTATGTCATACTAATGCTAGAATATTGGTATTATAAAAGGAAAGCCTCGAGAGGAAAAGAGAAGCCTTAGCCCTAATGGTTGAACCTAAAGTGGTCATCATAGGGCGAGAGGAAGAAGAAAAAGAGAGGGAAGAAGTGATCAAGGAACTCCTTGTATCACAAGAGGAAGATGTAGAAAGCATCATGGGGACGAAGCTTGCGGAGGCTTTGGATGCACTTAAGCATTCAAGCAATGAGAGGGGTGTTTTCGATGGTTTCTTCGATGGATCTTTGCAACTTAGTGATCTGCCCAAGCTAACTGGCAAAGGGCTTTTTGGTATGTTCCTTTAGCTTGATACACATTTTATGCCTTTTAACCTTTATGTGTTGCTATTGATTATCTTGATTATTCCTATTACTAGGGGTATATGCTAAGGTCTCTGAGGCACATACATCCCAGGTAGAGGTGTTAGGGTCTCAGGCCCCTATTGAGGTGACTTCCCATGCTTGTCCCTCATCTATTGACTAGTTAAGGCCATGGCCTGACATGCCCAATAAAATGGACTTTGTCATCGACATCGTTAATGATGTAATCACTTGCGTACAACAAGCTCATCTAGAACTAGGTATGTGTATGCTACGTGTCATGCTAAGTATCTAGGTTTATTGTGTTTCTTTGCATTTGTTGTTAATTACAGCTAATTCATGTGTGTAGTACTTATACTTGTAGGTGCAAAAATTTAATGGGATTCTTCTAAGGCTGATCATATTGATGCCATTCCTAAATTGGCAAGAAATATTAAACAAGTTCCTAGAAAGATTTACAATGCAGTTTCTGGTTGCATCGTAAAAAATGTTGTCGCTCTGGACTTGTAGGCATTCAATTGAGTACCTATGGAATGAGGTGCACTCATTGAAGAAAACATTGAAAAAAGAGAGAGAAGAGAAGAGGGATCTTCAATCTAGTTATGATTTTGTTACTGCTAGGCTATCTAGTGATAGTACTTGGTGCATGTTGAGATCACCTGTGCGCGTTATTGGATAATTTTGAACAACAAAGTTTAGGAAACAGGGGATTTAGCTGAATAAAGGATACAGATGGATTTTCTAAATAGGAAATGTCATGATCAGAAGTCCTTTGCTGCTAAAGTACATAAGTGGGGTCAAGATTAAAAGGATAACAAGCACTAGTACAAGAAGTGGTTAAAGGAGGAATCAGTTGAACATCACCAAAAGGAAATGTTCATTGATGGAATAGGCTTGCATCTTGCTTATGATAGGTTTGTTGAGTGCATTAAAATGGATGGATCTCCTAATAGAACCATTACTGCCACTTTTAGGGAGGCTTCGATAGGTATGTTCTCTCTTGAGTGTCCAGCCTAGACCTCGGTGGACAAGGGTAAGACCTTGGTTAGTATTGACCTTGCCCCTAAAGAAGGACTGGGAAAATGTACTCGAGGAGGAGATTTTGCAACGCTTGGAGGCTAGTCTAAGGCCCTCTTCACCTGTGCGTATTTTATTATGGCACATACTTTTGTATGGTTTTATTGTTGTTGTTTTTTTAGTGTCACTCTTTTTTAGGTTTTATATTCATGAGTTGTTTTGTTATACTTACCTATTTATTTATTTATTTATTGTTGTAGGGACATGATGAAGAGGGTAGCCCCAATGGAGTGGGAGTGGATGATGTGGAGGATTTTAGGGGCCAACCCCCTCCTACTACTGATGTGTGAGCTAGATGTTAGTTCAGCTTTAGCTACCAAATGTTTTGGGTTTTTGGTGCCTAATGGAAATGTATGAGGATGGATGTAATGATATGGATTTAATAATGGCATAATGTGTTGGCATTCTATTATCACATCAATGTTCAATATTTTTCTTCTTTTTCTCTTTTTTGTTGTTTTTCTTATTTTCTCAAGTATATTGTGAACATATGTGTGTAACTGAATGTAAAATGAGATTCCAAAATGTAAAGAAAATATTTGTAAAAAGAAAAGTATCGAGAATGCGTAAATTGAAATTGCAACTTATGACATGTAAATGAATATTTGATATAACATAGTGAGAGTTTGTGAACTTGTAACATACTGAGCTCTAGTTTAAGGTCATTTCGAGCCTTGCACATTAGTTTAGAGTCATGGTGGACTGTTTCATTTGTGTTGAAAAAAAAGGAAAGAGGGATTACTAGTTTTAGGCCATAGTGGATCAAAAGTGATAAAAGTTTTAGGAAACTCTAAAGGAACCAACCATTTCTGATCGTGGCTAGTTTAACATCATTGCAAAAGTTTGCTGGCAGTTTAACATCATACTAGATGGTTGGTAGTTTAGCATCATTCTAGATGATTAATAATTTGCCCTAGTTATTAAGTTGTTTTTTTATACTTCGTAGTTTACTCCCCTTCCCCTTCACTGGAGATGCTAAAAGGTAGTTCTGACTAAGGGACATCAACGAGCATGACTCCTATGTCTATGACATCCAATTCTTCCTCAGTTCTAGTAGGATCATGAGTTAATGGTTGGGTCATGTCTTGAAGTATGCTTATGGTTTCTTGTTTAGGCTCAGAGAACTCAACCTTTGACCCTTGATTTATTTCTAAGTGCAAGGAAGTGAGTGATGTTGTTATATCCTCATGTATGATGATTTCACCAACCTCATAAGGTAGGTGGATTTCTTGATGGATCAATGAGGATATGGTCCTAAGTTGAGCTAACCAAGGTCATCCTAGAATCATATTGAACTCTAGAATTTCATCAACCACTACGAATTTAGTCGATGTGGGGAACTAGTTCCCTGCTATGAAATCCAAGGTAACCATGTCTTTTACCATGACACGAGAACCACTAAAGGATTTTAACAATGAAGCTGTTGTGGGCTGTATTTACTCTATAAGATCCATTTCTTTGATGACAGGAAAGGATACTACATTTGTTGTTGCACCATCATCGACATGCACCCTACGTATCTTGAAGTGGTTGACTTGTATTGTTATGAACATAGGGGCTGTAGTGACCTCACAAGTTTTCTCATCTCACATAATGTTAATTAAACAAAATTTTAGGGATGTGGGCCTTGATTCTTGAGGTTTTGGGGACAATACTACATAAATGGACAGCTCATCTTTGATAAGGTCTTCGCTAATAGGAATTGAAGTCAACATATGCACGAGAGCTTCCCGATGTATCAGTGAAGTCATTACTAGATCGTACAAGCTTAGAGAGGTGTTCTTTTGTTTCAAAGCCTATGTGACTTGGGTCAATGCACTTGCTAGATCCTTACCACTTGGGACACTCTTGTCTATGTAGAATTTATCTATTTGACCCAGCATTTGTATCTCTTATGAAGGGATTCCTATGTTAGTAATTGGGGATGTTGAGTTTGGGACATTGAGAGTGCTAGTATCCTTGTCTTGATGACTTCTGCTAGGTTCCCTAGTGGACAAAACCATAGGAACAACATTTAGTGGTATGGGCTTTAGTGATCCCAATTGGAGCTCATGATGTTCTTTTTCTAGGCACTCTCTTACCAGCCTGTCAGCAAGGTGCTCTCACAAGGGTCTCAAGGGAACTGTAGGGGGTTACATGTTAGGATGTTTTGGCAGCCAGATCACAAAGGGAGTGCATTGGTTTTTTGATAGCATGGTTGTTGCTGCGATAGAAGTAGGTGAATGACAAATGGTTTTTATGGTGTAGGGAATTTGCATATGACAAAAGGGGTTTGGGGAGGTGTTGAGGTAGATGTAGTTTCGGAAGGCCTACAAATTACAAAAGCTTTTCAAGGGATGTATTGTCCATTGTCTACATGAATAGTGTTAATCACATATGGTTCATCCTTAGTATTGAGAGGATCCTTGTAGACCCCCATGGGTTGGTTTTGGGATTTTACTGGGTTTGCCTCGTCAAATACTATTTCACCCCTAGCAATCATGTGCTATATATCTTGTTTTAAGGTAAAGTAGTAGTCAGTTTCATGCCCACACCATTGGTGATATTCACAAAACGTATCCAACCTAAATCCTGTCGAAACAGGAGCTCATCAGCTGTTTCTAGAGTTGGGTTTTTAGCCAACTCACAGAATCGATCATGTTCTTGGGATGGTGCAGGACAATTTTTTTTGTGTTTGATTAACCCAACCCTTAGAAGTTGATGTAATAATTGTAAAGGATTCATAGACAAGGGTGTGTATTGGGTAGGGTCTTTTCATTCAAATGTATGAGTGTGACCCATGTTTGTGATTTTAGTTGAGGAAGATTCAACCATAGGCATAGATATGGTTCTTGCATGACTAGTTTGAGTAGTGGGTTGTTTTCCTTTCTATCCTAAATTGTTAGGTTGGGCTGTCTCCACCACTGCTACTACCGTCGTTTTGGATTTATCCTTATCCTTCCTCATATTTTGGTTCCTAAGGGCTAAGTAAGCTAGGTCATTACTTGCTTGCACCACCTCTTTTATGTTCTTAATTTGTGCAAATTCTTAACTCAAACTACGGGCAATCAAATAATAAAGTTTTGATTTAATGAAGTCATTCACAGTAGCCTTAAGGATGGTAAGCAAGTATGTTTTGGGAATGGGCTCGTGAAGTTCATTCAGGGCTGCACTCCACCTTTGGATAAATTTTTATATGGGCTCTAACGGTGGTTGTTTAATCTAAATTAGACCATCTAGTATTGCTTCAAGCTTTAAATTATATTTAAAACATGTAACAGACTGATGTAACAAATCCTCTAGAGAGGATATGGAGTTACGAGGTAAAGCGCAGTACTAGTCTAAGGCTTTTCCTATCAAGGACATAGTGAATACATGCAGAATTACATGAGGCCAGGTCTGAAGCAACACACATTCTAGTCAAAATGTTACCAAATGGATGTTTGGATCTCCCTCTCCATTATATTTGGTTAGTTGAGGTAATGATATTCCCTTTGGTAAGGTTAATAGTGAAACTGAAGGGTTAATTGGGTCATCTTGGTAGAATTCCAACACCTTGAATTCCTGAGTGTTTGCAACTTTAAGGCACTTTACTTTCTTAGTTAATGAGTGCATCATTTTCTTTGTGTCTTCCCACTCTTGGGTTGTAGGCAAACCAGTTAGTTGAGTAGATCACAATTGGTAGTAGTTTGATTGTTGCATTGTCTGTGGAAAGGGTGACTACTGGATTGTCGATTGTTGTGGTAGAGAAACATTCAGAGATCAGATTGCATGGTGTGGTACATTCTAGTGAGTAGGTTGGTTTTTCTGAACAGCTGGTGAAACCCACTGCCTAGCCACAGGTTGTGAGGTTACACCCTGAACATGTTGAGTTAAAGTAATCAGAGGTGCTCCATGGGTTTGTACTTGTGGTATGTAGTGGATGGATGTGGAAGCTAGTATAACTGATGGAATCCAAATTACTTGAGGTTAGAAGATTGATCCTATATTAGTTTGAGGAGGGGGTTTTTGGGATTGTACTTGTGGAGGTATGATGGAGATGGACATATCAGATTGAATGTTGGGCATGGAGAAGGTGGGAATGGAAGTGGGTATGTCATGTAGAGAAACTAGTGCTCTAGTGTTTGTAGATTAAGGAGGAAGTATGTTTTCTTCTAGGAAAGGTTGGAATGATGGGTTTGTATGGGCATGAGGACTGATGGTATGGTATGAATCCCCATGCTTAGATTGGGCTGCAAAGTTGTCTTCCTCATCTCTGCTCTAAGGCTCTATCGGAGGTGGCTGTAAGTTTTGATCCCTTACCATGCAAAGCTAAGATATAAGTCGATGATATGGCTTAGAAGGGGGATTAGGTCAAATACTAAGGGAGTGAACTAATGACCTTCCTTGTAAATGAGCTTATAGTTTTTCTTTGCTTCTTTTTCCATGCGGTCGATAGGCAAGTTGGCTTCAATCTTCACACATGTGAAGTTATATTGTTCTGGTGTGAGGATTGTGTAAGTAGGGTCCTTTCCCTATAGCCTAAGTGACTGGTGAGTTGAACCTTGAGGTTGATCTCTTCAATGACAGTTATGGATTTTGTCGTAGCCATGGGGTTTGAGGTCTCAGCCCCAATGTCATATATTTGCAGCATTACTGTGTTGATATGGGAAGATTCCATAGTAGCGTGAGTAACTAAGCTTGACAAGTTGGCATGAGTAAGTTGGCTTGACAAGCTAAGCATGAGTAACTGAGCTTGACAAGCTAGCATGAGTAAGCTGGCTTGACAAGCTGAGCATGAGTAACTAGGCTTGACAAGATGAGCATGTGTAACTAATCTTGAGAAGTTGGCATGAGTAAGCTGGCTTGACAAGCTGAGTGTGAGTAACTAAGCCTGACATGTTGGCATGAGTAAGCTGTCTTGACAAGCTGAGCATGAGTAACTAAGCTTAACAAGCTAAACATGAGTAAGCTAGCTTGACAAGCTAGGTGTGAGTAGCTAAGCTTGACAAGTTGAGCGTGCACTAGGTAAGACACAGGTTGCAGGTACCAAGAGGAGCTCGCTATGATTAGTTGATGGTGGTGGTGGGACCGTTACTTGGTAGGCCTTCTATGAGGAAACTTTTTTAAGTAGCCTATGTACATTGTTTGGGTTTTGATGATTGCAATTGTAGAGTTTTGAAGTGCTAGGTGTAGCATAAGAGTTTTACAGGGTTGTACACCTNGGTTTGAGGTCTCAGCCCCAATGTCATATATTTGCAGCATTACTGTGTTGATATGGGAAGATTCCATAGTAGCGTGAGTAACTAAGCTTGACAAGTTGGCATGAGTAAGTTGGCTTGACAAGCTAAGCATGAGTAACTGAGCTTGACAAGCTAGCATGAGTAAGCTGGCTTGACAAGCTGAGCATGAGTAACTAGGCTTGACAAGATGAGCATGTGTAACTAATCTTGAGAAGTTGGCATGAGTAAGCTGGCTTGACAAGCTGAGTGTGAGTAACTAAGCCTGACATGTTGGCATGAGTAAGCTGTCTTGACAAGCTGAGCATGAGTAACTAAGCTTAACAAGCTAAACATGAGTAAGCTAGCTTGACAAGCTAGGTGTGAGTAGCTAAGCTTGACAAGTTGAGCGTGCACTAGGTAAGACACAGGTTGCAGGTACCAAGAGGAGCTCGCTATGATTAGTTGATGGTGGTGGTGGGACCGTTACTTGGTAGGCCTTCTATGAGGAAACTTTTTTAAGTAGCCTATGTACATTGTTTGGGTTTTGATGATTGCAATTGTAGAGTTTTGAAGTGCTAGGTGTAGCATAAGAGTTTTACAGGGTTGTACACCTAATTAATTTAGCATGAGCAGACTAGGGTGGGCTTGAGCAAGCTCAACTTGAGTTTGGTAGTTGGTTTACACAACCTTTAGAAGCTAGCATGATCAACGTTCTGATGGGGTGGTAAACAAGTAGGCCCTTCTTCTAGTGCCAATTTACTATGCTAACCGATATCATCAGCGTGAGGTTGGAAGGGAAAAGAAAATGTCAAAAGATTGCCAGAGAGACACAACCGACCCTGCCTCCATGTGAGGGCAAACTAGAAAATAAAATGAAGGTAGAGTTCCTTGGATGGTTTGCACACAAATCAAGCAAGGGCTTCCCTGAGTGTAAGCTATGGCTTGTGCTGCGGTTATCGTAACTAGTAACGTATGAAATATAAACAAAGTGTAATTGTGACGACGTATACAGAAGCATAAAATAGATAAAACAAAGCAAACAATGTAATGGAAGGAAATAATGAACTGTATTGTATTGGTTAACAAGAATGTTAACTGGTCAAAGCATAGACATGTGTGTGGATGGCAAGTCAAGTGCTAAGCCTTGACGTGATGTGTTTACAGGTGCTTGGATGCTAGGAGTCATGTGCGCTCGAGCATCCAAAGTTGCTAGTTGATGCTCCCAAAGTCGTCAACTTCGAAAATTGCCAATCACGTTTAAGTGAATGGATAGGGTATTTATAAGGTTTGGCTAGGATCAGGTGTGAATTCATGGATGAAATCAACAGCTGAGAAATGAGTGGAAAATGAATAATGTGACAGGTGTTTAATGGACAACTGTGTGTGAATTGGACATGCGTAGGTAGGCTACATTCTTGACCGGATGCATTGTATCTTACATGATGTATAGGCTTTTGCAAGCTATCTTATGCCCATAGAAGCAGATACAATTTTGAGCATAAGATCTTGACAAGCTCACAAATGGTGAAAATTTACAATAAAAATGATAGTGTACAACAAGAGAAATTGACTCCAACTCACTTGGAACTTCCCGATCCATGGATTGACTACTGTAGGGTGTTGACATGAGTGGTTTTGTGGCTTTTTGAGGCATTTCTATTTCACAAAAGATTCTAGCATGAGTTTATTTTTTCTTGGCATGTCCTCAGCATGTGTTTGGCATGCTTTTGACTGGGCATGATCAGTACTCACGCTGAACTCATGCTGCCAGCATGAGCTTGGCATGACCTAAGCATGACCTGGGCATGATCAAGATAAAAATGATACATTTCACACCAATTTTTGATATTTGAAGCCTATTCTTTGAGTATAGAAATTCCCTGACTATGGTTGCCCCTAAGAGTGAACTGCATGTTGAAAACTGAGCTTGGGTGTGCCTTGATTTGAGCCACTTTTGGTAGCTCACGCTGGACTCATGCTGCCAGCGTGTGTTGAGCATGATCCCAGCATGAGTGACAAAATCTGTTTGATTTTGGACCTGAAGTCTAGAATTCTAGAGGCTCAGACTTTTTGTAATCATTTGATCTTAAGGATGACTTGAACCTTCAAAGTCAGATCATTTTGACTCGATTTTAAGGCTCTTGGAGTTTGTTCACACTGGGTGTGATCGGTACTCACACTGGACTCACGTTGCCAGCATGAGTTGAATGTGACCTGAGCATGACCTCAGCGTGACTAAGGAAATTTGTCCAATCTAGCCACAAATTCAAACTCTTGAATGTTGAAACTTGAAGTGTACAACAGTGGCCATATAAAGATGACTTGCATTCTCAGATTGGACCATCTTTAACATGATCTTAAAGTCATTGGAGTTGCTCACATTGAGGGCAAGCCCTACGTGAGTTCCCAGGGCAAGCTTAGCGTGAGTTCCTAGGGCAAGCTTAGCATGAGTTCCCAAGGCAAGCTCAGCATGAGTTTCATGCCTTAGTCAAATTTTTACCTCCCAAAAGCTTAAAAGGCTCTGAGTTGTTCTTGTTTCAAACTGTTAGGCTCAAATTTGTGGTGTTTCACTTCCTAGATCACCCCCAAGACTAAAACGTAAGGGCATCACCTCTACTCCACACTAGGCAACATGGAGAGTACTCCAAACCAAGTATAATAGTTAAAACCCATATACAATGGCCTTAAAACCCTAGTAGGGGATGCATAACTACTAGATCTTGGTTCTAAATGTCCATACAACCTTGTTTGTCCCTATTATGATCCAAATTTGGATCCTTTACACTAAGCCCCCTCCCAGCCATGTTGGCTAGTGTGGAGACAAGGGGATGAAGCTTCAAGACCTACTTTTGGCCTTTTTCGACCTCCAAAATAATCAATTTTAACAAAATTTTCCCTACACTATTTTGTGATAGCCATGGAAATCTTGTTTTGATCCTCTTAATGCCATGCAACATACTTCTCTTTATTTCCACATTGGCCAGCATGGTTCCAACATGGAAGAGATTTTTAGGCTTAAAAGAAAGATTTCGAGGGTTGAAAATGATGTCAAAAGAAGCCCAATCCCTTCCCTAGCCTCATAGCCTTATACCATGGCCTATTAAGGCCTAAAACTAGTAGAATCTAACCTCTTTTTGTATCATATTTTGAAAAATATTCACTGTATCTATCCCACTTTACCTTATTTGGGGCTTATTATATCATATTATGACCTATTTTGACCAGTGTTATATTATTAACCTTGTTTGGCCTTAATACTACCTCTATCTCAATGTATTGGCCTTAGTCTCTATATTACAGCCTTGTATAACCTTGTTTACCCTTTGATTGGTATTGAATGGTGGGGTTTGACCTTCTCTAATCACCATTTAGCACCTTGTGACTATAGCCCATTAAGGCTTAAGCCTAGCATCATGGCCTACCAAGGTATTAAATTGGCAAGTTTGTGATCTTATTTGCCATTTTTTTAGCTTCTTATGCTTATGTAGCCTTTTCTTGGCATTTTTTTAGCCTTTGTGTTATCTTATTAGTCTCTTTCTACCTCATATAACCTTATACAATCTTATTCCCTTATGTTTACATTTTATAGCATTTTGATATTATTTACTCATATTTACCCAAGTTCCACTTAATGTGCTTATGGTTGACATGAAAGACTAAAGTATGAGTACCTGGGAGTAGATTAGTTTTCCATTGAGCCTAATAAAGCCTTATGGTGATATAGAATGGTGTATCGACCTTGATTGCCTAGATCTTGAGCTTGAGAGTCTTGTCAATCACATAGCCTTAATTGAGAAACCTTTAGAATGTCCTAAAACCTAGTTAAAATCCTTGACCTAGAGGTTGGTGACATAACTAAAGACTCTTTGGTTGAGGTTCTCATTACAACACATAGTGGTAAGGAGAAAACTCTAAAGCTATGTTCCTCACTAGAACCTCAACAGGCACAAGACATCACCAAGGTCCTACAAGAAAAAATTAAGGTCTTTTCTCGGTTATATAAAGATATGCTAGGCCTAGATCTACACCTAGTACAACACAACATCATAGTTGACCCTAGCATTAGACTAGTCAAGCAAAAAACTGCACTGCACAAGATTAGACCTGATTTGGCTTTGGTAATCTATGATGAAATCACAAAACTCTACCAATCTAGTTTCATTAGGGCTATTGACTATGTAAAATGGGTATCCAACATAGTGATAGTCCCTAAGAGGAATGGGAGTATCTATATTTACATCAATTTCTAAGACCTAAATAAGGCAACCATCAAGTATTTTTTCCTAGTACTAATCAACTTATTGATACTATGGATGGGCATGCCTTATTGTCCTTTATAGATGGGTTCTCAGGATATAACTAGATGAGGATCAACCTAGAACATCAGCTTAGAACAATCTTCATGATTCCTTGGGGTACCTTTTTCTATATCATGATGCACTTTGGCCTTAAGAACACTATAGAAACCTATCAAAGATCCATGATGTATATCTATAGTGACTACATGTTAGGTTTTCTCAACGATTACATAGATGACATAGCTATTAAGTCCAAAGTATCCACCAATCATTCAAATGACCTAGACCTTGTACTTAAACAATGCCTTAAGTATGAACATAGGTTCAATCCAAAGAAGTATGTCTTTGGTGTCAACACCAATAAGATGTTTGGATTTGTAGTATCTGAAGTAGGGATATGTGTTGATCTTGATATGGTTAGGGCCATCTCCACATTAACAATATGTGCCAACATTAAGGAGATTTGGGGATTACAAGATATATTACAATTTATCCATAGGTTTATTGCTAGTTTTATAAATAAGCTACAACCCATGCAACACTTTCTTAAGAAAGGAGTTCAATATGAGTGGATGACACAATGCTAAGAGGACTTTAAAAAGCTTAAGCAAGAGCTGGTAAAATTGTTTATAGTCTATCCTCAACAAGAGGATAAACTATTTTGACATCTACCTTGCTATCTCTAACATGTCCATTACCCCTCTACTCTATCCAAAACATGATGATGGAGTAGAGACACTAGTATACTACCTTAGAGATGCATTATTTGCCCATGAGACTCGATATACTATAGTGGAGAAGTATTGCCTAGCACTAGTGTTCTCATTAAAAAACTAGAGATACTACCTCTTGAGAAGCTAGGTCAATGTCATTTGCAAAGACAACATACTTAGAGCCATAATGATCAACATCTATGAGAATAGCCATATAGCCTAATATAAATCCATAACAACAAAGTTTGACCTTCATTACATCTCTCAATCCTTAACGAAAGATTAGGCTATAGTCATACAACTCACTATATTACCTATTGATGACCAAGAAACCATAGACCTTGAGTTCCTTGATGAACATGTTAACATCATTAGCCAAGTGGATGAGGGCTATGAAGTGGTCATGCACTTTGACAGAGATGCAATGACCCATGGGACTAGTGTCACTTCCATCATAACATTCCCATTTGATGAAATTTGATCCTTCACCTACTGTTTTAAGTTTTCATGTACCAATAACAGAGTGAAGTATGAAGGTTTGATCAAAGGTTTGATCATAGCTCATGACCTAGGATTCAAGTGATTAATAATTAGAGGTAACTAAAAATTTTTGGTAAACCAAGTAATTGAGGTTTATGGATGAAAAGCCAAATATTTACAACCTTACTATGACCTAGGGAAGCAATTATTGCAACAAGTTATAGATGTTGATATCCAACACATACCCTAAAACAGGAATTCCATAGCCAATGCAATTACAATGTTAGAGTTAGTGTGATGTTAAATGTATTTAGTAAGTTATCCACCTTGACTATGAACTATGTTATCCCCATCATGCAAAGTGCTAAGGATACCTTTTTGGTTCTAGTTTATACTGATCTTGCCAAGGAGTGGTATGATGATATCAAATTTTACTTTATGCATGATGAAACTTCACAAGGAGTAACCAATGATGAAAAGGATAGTAGATGATAACACATTATGTTGAAATTCCTATGATGGTGTATTATTAAAGTGCTTGGGTAGAAATGAAGCCAGAATAATCCTAGAGTAGGTTCAAGAGGATTTTTATGAAGGACATATAGGACCTAGAGCCATGGTTGCTAAAATTAGGTGGCTAGGTTATTATTGGCCCTATATGAAAGGAAATTGACTACAAAAGGTTAAGATCTGTGACACATGCCAAAGGCATAGCAATCTCATTCACGTACCACCTACTGAGTTGTACACTACTTAGATCACTTGGTCATTTCAATGATGGGGGTTGGATATCATTGGACCTCTAATGTCTAAGTCTTCAGCATGACATAGTTTCATCATGATGATGATTGAATACTTTACCAAGTGGGTTGAAGTTATTCCCTTAAGAAGAACAACATCTAAACAAGTCTGTAAGTTCATATTGGATAACATAGTAGTAAATTTTGGAATACTTATGATCATAGTCATAGACAATGGACTACAATTTAGTAGCCAAGAAACAAAGGATTTCTATCATGACTTGGGCATTAAACATTATTTTTCATCACCTTATTACCCTCAAGCCAATGGACAAGCATTAGCAAGCAACAAGACCATCATCAACTTGCTTAAGAAAATTCTCAACAACAACAAGTGTAAATGGCATGAGAGGACTTGTCCATGCACTTTGGGCTATCAGAAAACCTATTGAACAATAACTAGTATAACACCATATAGCCTATTTCATGGTTATGAAGCCATTTTACCTCTTGGATTGTAGCTATCATCACTGCAAGTAGCCTTAACTGACTTCATCAATGATGAGAAAGGTAATGAGTTTCAAACTGTGGACTTGGACTTGGTGGAGGAGCAATCAGTATAGAATCAGTATAGAGCCTACGACAATGGACCATTCAAGATTGTAGACATGGATGGGATTGATTTGGCAAATTTTATTATTCATTTCTATATAAATTCATATTACATGTATCCTACAATGATGTTCATAGCCAACATCAAGTGATCCTGCATGAATCTTTTGATGGCTTGTTGAGGCCTTAAACTAACAATATAGCCAATCAAGGCCTTAAATTAGTAATACAGCCTATTGAGGCATTAAATCGGCCTCATAGCATGTTGAGGTCTTAAATTTGCAATACAACCTACTAACATCTTAAACCAGCACCACTGTCTACTACGACCTTAAACTAACAACATTGTTTGCAAATGGACTTAAACTGGTAACTTTGGTATCTTGGGTATCTTTGGCTTTGTTTGCCATCTAATCATAGTATGTGACCTGTATGGATTTTAATTTCATCTTGGTGTTGTGTTTACAAGATGAAACTTGGATGAAATGCAAATGTGCAACCCATTACAACAACAAGCCACTATCTGACCTTGATGTATAGGATTTGATGAGCTTGTCCTACTATGTCAAGAGTGTTTATACCATCACCCTCCATCTAACACCACTCCTTGAGCCCAATCCCATAGATTGATCATGATCTTCCATACCTTGAGTAACAATGTTGACCAATGTTTGACATTCATGCATTTATGACCATATGACATCCTTTTGTCATGCCCCACCTCCAAGTCCACTTGAATGTAACACATTTCATTTAGTGGGAAATCATTAAGTTCATCGAACATAACACATCTTGTTCAATGGGATAACCTCCAAGTCCATTGAGTGTAACACAATTCATTCAATAAAAAAACCAAATGTATCTAGCCTTGGAAAAGAAACCTAATGAAGGTTTCATCCTACAAAAAAAATGGGTATGCAAATTGCCAAGTTGGATGGCTAGTAAAGACCAATGGCTTGAACATAAGGGACAAGCCTAATGACTAATGAAACCTAGGAGGGATGTGTTGGTTCTTCAAACACATTTACTGAGTGAGCTACACTTCTAAATGGCCTAACATACATGTCAATGCCATACTATAGCCATGATGTCAACACTTGGAATTTATTGTTATCCCTCATAACCATCTTTTCATAACCCCATTACCATCTTTCCATCATAGACTTATTCCATCATAACAAGCACTCTTCGGAAAGGTTTGACATGACTGGATCAAGTGTAGAGAGGAAACATTAGTGGTGGACCTACTATTGTGTTTTTTTATTCTTTGTTAATGTGTCTTGGGCCAATCCATTGGATACTAATAGAGAGGGGCCATTGAAACACCACTAAATGTTTTATGTTGTAATCATTTTTCATCATGTAACCTTTACCCCATGAAACTTGAGGTAAGACTTCATTGTAAATGTGAAGATTGCTATCCGTGAGGGGCAATCTCACATATTTCATATTTTTGGACTAAAAAATGCCTTATTAGTAGTCAAAGACTCATCCCCCAAGTGGAAAAGGTCATGTACTATCTATATTTCAGCTTAGGGGGTCAAAATGTCTTCTAAGATGTCAATAATGGTAATTTTATGGGTTTTATGGAGGGTATAGTGCTTTCTACCTTGGAAATCCATGCATGACGGGTGTACTTCACCTACTGTTAGCGTAGAAAGGTGTTCGAGAGGGGGGGTGGGGGTGGGGCTAGGGTTGGCAGGGTGGGGGAAGGACAAAGATAGATCTTACCTACCACTAATGTGGAGAAGTGTGGAACCACCAATACTTACCGTGGAGGGGTATAAGCTCTGCTCCCAACATTGATGTTACACTCCTCCAACATTGATCTTCTCTCCTAGCATTAACACACCTTATCCCAAGCGTAAAAGCAACATGAACAAAATTTCAATACTCCATAGGCTTCGACATTAATTATACACTCCAACAAGGAAGGTTGAAGGCACAACATGGAAGAACAAAGCTAGTGTGGATGGTGTGTCCCTGTTACTATTTATAATAAATAGAATGTCCAAGTGGGTATGGCACTTTCCATACATAGTAATCCCCCCCCCCCCCCACCCCCATTTGGGCACCCATCTCACTTGTACGTGGTAGAAGTTTGTACAATTTTTCAGCCATTTTAAAGCCAAATTATAGCCAATTTTCAGCCCCATTCATGGTCCAAAACCTATACAATCTAAACCCCAATACAATTTTTAGGTTCCACACCTTTGGCGTTCATACACTTTGAAAATTGTAGAAATTGAAAGATCTTGCACACTTGTAGAAATGCAACTTCTCAAATTTCCTTATCATGGAACCCTTGTGGCCTTGTGACCCTCTTTATCCCCTTGGAATTTGTGAGTTTATGGCTTCCACACTTCGTCCCTAGGATCCTCAATTCCCACCATGGAGCAATTTCGTATTCCACATCCTTTCACATTTTTCATTCCCCAGCAATGATCAATGTTATAAATCTAAAGTAGTAGTGAATTTGGATCACAGTGAATTTGGATCATAGAGTGGATCTCATCTACTTCAATGAACTCTAAAACCCTATCCAAACGAACCCCTCTTTGCTCTCCTACAAGCACTTCTTGTACACATCTCTTAAACTTATTATGTATTTTTTAATAAAGTTTTAAGATTTCTATTTTGTTAGCACATTTTGGCCATTTCATGGAACAGGTTGGCATGATATAATTGATTAAAGGTTTTTGCAGTTTTTAGTACTCTCTTATTCATAGTTGGAGAAGTGGCAAGAATTCCACAAATTATTAACTATGTTTTCTCACTAAATTCACAAGGGAGCTTTTAAAGATCCATTGCAAAGCAATTTTAGATGTTGAAAGATTGGAGGAAAGGCTATAAAATATAAAGAAAATTCATATAGAATGGTTTACTCTATCAGAATAAACAAAATTTCAGCTTGTGGATAAAGAGAAATAGCATCTAAATTTAAAGAAGAAAGAAATGAAGAATCAAAGTAACTACAATTGATGGTAAACTGGTCATTGGAAATTTTAGTAGTGTTCATGAAGCTATTTGTTCATGTGCCCTGTATATGAAGTGCAGAATAAAAGAAGAAGAGAGAAAGAGAATAAGAATTAAAATGCATTTAGCAATATATATAAGAATTGAGAATTTGACGTCACAGTAATGTTTATTGATAGCAAAAGTAGAGACACTGGAAAAAGGCAATTTGTCAAACACTTTGTATATACTCTACATTTAAATCAGCAATGAAAATCGAAGAAACAAGAATAGGTTATGAGCAATGGTTTTAGAAGAAAAATAGCACTACAAGCATCAAGAATATATCAAAATCTTGCCAATATTAGCACCCAAGTCATACAACAGTTGTTCCTAATTCACAAATTGAATAAAATGAATTTAGAAAGACAAACCTAGGAAGCCCTAGGTAAATTTGGGACAAATATTTCAGGAGGTTAAAACCCTAAACCACAATTATCATTTTCTCTTGCAACCTGCAAAAGAAAAAGAAGATCTCCTTCAACAATCTACAGTATATAGAGAGTGGAGTCTTCGGATAAAAGGGAAAAAATACAATAGGTTTTCTAGCTCGTATTTGACAGAGCACTAGGGCATGGTAGAGAAATAAACTCCAAGAAAAATGTAGTGCGTAACCGCAGCTGACAAAAATCTTAAATCATGGTAGACAAGTGCATCCTACCAAGAATCTAGTCCCAGAAATTCAGTGAATGTAGAGCACACATGGAGTTCTCACTTGGAACAATGGTTGTATTCATTTCCATTGTGCCTTTGGCTTCACTGGTGTAGGGCATGTATAGTTCATGCAGAAATTTCTGAGATGCTGAACAGAGTTTCAAACCTTCTGATACTAAATAACTATCACTAAAAATAGAGCTTTGGTGTATCTAGAAGACACTAGTGACTCAGCATTTGCAACTACTGAAGCAGGGATGAATTTGCAGTTGCTCTAGTAACAATAACACACTAGCAAATGGCAGAATTCTTCATTTCTTTGCTGTAGGTCAAAATCTTGATCATTAATAGCCATGGATTTCCTGTTAATTTGAAATATTAGCATAGGAGAGAGTTTGTGTTGCTCATTATCCCAGTTTCAGTTCAAACATTACTCACACAATAATTCATGAAAAATACACTGCAGACATCTTAACTATGATTCTGATATTCCAAAGGGCTGGACGTCATCTTGACTATGGTTTTATTATTCCAAAAAGTTGAACATCCTCATGATCTAGAGAATTTTCACATAAATTAGGAGTGACATAAGAAAAATAATAATATAGATAAATGGATACCAGTTTGGATAAGTTACTATGGTTTTTTGGGGCCATAAAATTGAAATATGAATATATTTATGGCCATACCATAATGATACATGTAAAAAGAAAACAGGAGTCCTCCATTGCTCCCTAGTCTATCATGATGGTTGCAACTACAAGATATTCATCACCTATAAACATTTAACCCTATGGTGAATATAGCCACTAGATAGTTGGCTTCATTTTAAATTTTCTATAAATGTTGTAATTTCATGATGATTGTAGCCTCTTAATTGAAATGGTGGTTATAACCACTACAAAGGCCACTTGTCAACTACAAATTTTTATCTCCATGGTGACCACTTGGCAACTGAATGGGCCACTTGGCAACTAAATGGGACACTTTTCAACTACAACTTTTTTATCTCCATGGTGACCACTTGGGAATTGAATGGAACACTTATCAACTACAACTGTTTTATCTCTATGGTGGTTATAACCACCCATAATGTTTGTAACTTACCTCACCTTCGCATGATGATTGTAACTACCTTGAGATTACTATAAAACGGCTTCAAGGATAGAAAGGAAGGGGTCTCAGAAGGGGGGTCTCGCTCTGGGTCTTGGTGGATGGGGAGAAGAGCAATTGTAAAGAAGACATTTTGAAAGATTTCTTGTAAGATGACTTGTTAAAGACGACATTTCAGCCTCTTTGTCATAGTCTTATGAGTTATGCTTTTTTTTTTGTTTTGTTTAAATTGTTTAGCTAGTGGTTTAGATAGTATCATGCTTGGCAAGTAATTTTGGGATTTTTCAATTGCTCTTATTGTTCTTGTTGCATGATAGAAAATTTCTATTAAAATTTTTCCATAGAAGAGCTTGTGTTTCAAAGCCTTAAGAGCATTTTAGTAGTGAATTTTATTATTGTGAAATTTATCAAAACCACTATTGAGATTGTTGTAAGAGAGCCTCTGCATTTAATCAAGCCATTGGACAATTCAATAGTCAAGAAGGTTCAAAAAATATTTGGTATTTTGATAGGACCAGAATAGCTTCTTTTATCTTTAAGGTGAATCTCCATGGTATTTCAATCATAAATTGTTAAGTCTTTTGAAGGTTCTATTGAATGCAATTGTTGACATCCATTATCTAGCCAAAATAGAGTCTGGTACATGATAGTTTACACACCAATTTTTTTTGGTAGTATAGTAGGATTGCCTTGAAGAAATTTCTTATTTAAGCCTTGAAAGTTTAAACAATTCATAGTTATTGAATTTGGGATAGCTTTATTGTGAAGTGTTTACTCATATCATTTTACCTTGTTTAAACATTTGAGATTTTTACACAAATCTTCTTTCTTTTTCTCTTCTTTCTATTTCTATTGAATCTCACTCTATTTCTAGTTTTCTTGTGGAACTATCTCTTTCTCTGGGGAAAATTAGAAGTAGATTCATAGAGTTGTGCTCAAATGTTTTTCCAAAAATTTATTTGTTACAAGTAGGTATTATAAGGACTGCATAGACTAGGAAATTGAACAGAATAGGAACTCTGAACAACTCATAGTACTTTGCAAAGTTGGCTGAATCTCTTTAAGATAAGTCATTGATAGATTTACACACAACCCAATCATTTCATTTTTCACAACAGCACACACATAGACTCACATTAACTACTGAGTCTATTTGGAGGTATCTAGGCCTTGGTGTTGCCAGAGACCAGCAAGCACCTAAATCCTGTTTGAGGACACTCATTGGTGGTCTCGTCCCAAATGGTCACCAACACGTTTGTGTGTAATTTGTTTATGCTTTTGGTCATTTAGATTTTCATTTTTATTTTTTCTACCCTTGTTTTGCATCTCGTAAGTCCATGGTTTATCTAGCAGACTATCTAAGACACCTCGAATCCCATATTTCAAAGGCAATGGAAACTTGGACTTAAGGTAGTTATGCTGAGATTTTTGGTTTCAAGTGATTGAATTTTTCTATTGCTACACACTATGATCAATGATAGAAAAAAGTATGTTTTGGCCAAAAAAGGTCATCGCATACATACTGCAAAAGGTATAATCAGAAATATTTTTCTTGAATAAACTATTGAAAAAATGTGATCATGAACAAAAGGTAGAAATAGAAAAATATTGCAACAGGTTTAGACCAATAAGGTTAGGTAGAAGCCCTCCTTCTGATGCCAAAAATTGTAGTGATAAAAAAATTTGGTGCTAGAGGGCCAAGAAACCCATCAAAATAGTTCAACCTACAAATCCATAGGTCTTGAGAGTGATCTATGAGATTCTAAAGTGATCTTTTTGATCAAATGAGGATATTACTAAAATGCAAAATAATGATTATGAATGTGAAATTCCATCCCAAATGTCATGGAAAATGTCAAATGTACAATATATTAGACATTATGCATAGGAAGAAAATATACCAAACACAAAATTTATTTGATATTTGACATTATGTATGAAGGAAATAACAAAAAAAATGTAGAAAGAGAAATTAAAAAATTCCTTATTGATATGGAATAGTATATCTAAATCATGCTCTAAGAGTGATCCTTGGTGTTCTCTTGCTTTTTCATCTATCCCTTAGAGGCAATCTAGCACTGCGACCATGGTTAGGCGTATAACTTGGCTAGAAGAGATGGCTAGTCCAGTTTCTATCTTACTGCACCTGGCTCCCATAACTTGCCTATACTACCTCTACCCATCCATGCTGGCATGACCTCTAACCCCAAGAATAAATGCCTTAGGTCAAACCCACAAAGGTTACCTTAAGAGATACATTCATTATTACAACATGCCCTTTCAAGTCTTAAGTACAACTACCCTTTCAAGTCTTGTTATAATAACAATAACACTTATTTATAAAAATACATCATCTTCATTAAGTAGCAACATCATTTGCAAATGGGGACATGACAATGAGCGTATCACTCCAATGTAGTAAAATGCAAAGTTAAATGTGAGAAATAATAAAACTACAAACTTGTATTAAGCTGATGAAAAGTTTATAGTACTAAAGTCATGAACTCAAGGAAAACTACTTAGAACCCAATGCAACTAGTAGGATGTGTTCTATAGTCAAATATACCTCTAAGGATTCCTTATAATCTACCATTGAAGCTCATCACTAATTTTCTCTACTACTATGATCTGTGCTACAAAAAATGATGATGGTCATCATGGATTCTTGAACATCTACATTTTTTAAAAGTCTCAATTTTGATGTAAATGAAAAATGCCAAAAGTCCTTGCAATAAAATAAATTCTCATTTAATTAGGCCTTGGGTCCATGTCTTATTGCTAGTTAATTTTACCATGATTGTTGATAGATTTTTAACACCTTATATTGTACTTGGAACACCTACATGCAATATATGAATAATTTTATCTAATTCTTTGCTCTCGGAGGAGGAGATGAATAATTTTCCAAAATAAAACCTTAAAAAATACAATGGACACACATGAATTTATATGGTTTTCTAGCTTGGGTACTGGACACTCAGAGGGTAGATCACAAGTACACCTCCAAACATTGTTGCTCTCAAAATGTGGTTGAAGTATCCACACCCTGTATAGTCTTCAAGCCCTACTTCAGAGTGTTATACTGCCACACCAATCACTTAACCCTATAATGTCCTATTAGGCTTGGAAATCTAGTTTCAAGGCTTCCACAACCTTTACAATCTTAATCTTTGCACTAAAGTGTTGTACTACAACACCAACAATTGAATCTTGTAGGATCCTGACAAGCTCAAGAACATCAACCCCATAGGCCAAGAGGAATAAGAATTACAAGGGAGAATTGCAACTTAGTTTGTTGATCCTTGTACAATTAGGTACATCACACTTTACAATGCCAAAATGATATAACAATGAGGAGTAAGAGAGAATTCAATGATTAAAAATGATTATACAATGAATACAATAGGGCTTACACATTTTCGAATGCACATCAAGTCTTCTTCTAGTTGTCGTGTTTCAAAATCCATCTTGAAACTCATGAAATAGGTAACTCATTTTCAATAATGATCATGGGAGACTTATTTCTTGTGCCTAAGACATCTCTTAGAATTTACCTTCAATATTGGGAAGATGTCTTTGTTTTTTGAAACATATATTTATAAATTCTCTATCCTGGGAACTTGGTCTACATTTTGTAAATATGTCTTTGCCTTGTAAAAGATGTCTTTGTCTGAGAAAGACATGTTGCTATTTCTAGAGATGTCATTGTCTGATTTCACTCTAATTTTTCCTAGACTTCTGCTACTTCCCAAAGATGTCTTTCTTCACTTACTTTACATGATGAATTCTTTGTTCCTTTTCCATAGCCTTGCTTAATCCAACTTTTTATCTTGCAAGCACAACAACTACATAGACACACAAGCAAACTTGTTTTCCATTTATCTTAATGTTTTGACATACCAAAACCAAAATTTCCATAATCTCCCTCTTTTAGGTAATATCCAAAACTTACAAAAATGGGTTAGCCTTGTCCCAATGACTACCCAATAATAATGCACAATACTTCTCCTCCTTTTTTGACATAACCAAAAAGGTCAAACCAATAGATATAAATAAAAAAATCATCATAAAAGTTATTCTATAAAAAGCATAAAGACATAGAAATTCCTATGGTAGCCAGGGATAAGGATAAGCATGGAGGAATAGGTAAAAAGCATAAGGAAAAGTAATAGATTAGATAGAGATAATTGGAAAACATACCATCCATCCATAACTATCCACAAACTATTTTACATCAAGCTATTCAAAAGAATTTGGGAGTACAACTAACCACAGATTAATCACATATGTGCAAAGTCCAAAAGTTACATATGTGAAGGCCAAAAAATGTCGCATCCTTTTTGATCACCAAAAGGAGAGAACAAACAACCTGCCAAGGCCTCAATCAATTACCTCGGTATCATCCTTAGACTTAGAATTCACAATTTCTTAAGATGAATGACAAGTCTCCTCATCATCATTATCATTGTTGGTGCTCAAATGGCTAGAGTTCTAAGTGTCCTCATAAGAGGACTTAACCAATTATAGTAAAGCCTATCTAGTACGAAGCTTCAATTGAAATTGAGAGAAAGTTGGTGAGCTAGTGACTGCTAAAATGGAACCCATTAGGACATGATTCCAAAGATTCTCTCCATAGCTCATTACTCAAAAAAGCTATGAGCATTAGCATGAGATGAAGCAATGGAAGTAGGAGGGATTGGAAAATGATGTTCTGGCTACTACATAGAAGCATGGTGCTCCCCTTGAACACTAGTTGGTAATATTTATGGCTTAGAATCTAACTTCATCCCTGAGTCATAAGTGCATTAGGGGTCTACTAACAAAGAATGACATGAATAAATAAGATCCTCCTCCTCACTATCAGAGATAGGAGGAGTGGTGACCTTTTCAAATACTTGTCCAGTGAAGGGGGGAGGAATCCCACCTTTAGCCAAACTCTTACTCAAGTAATAAAGGTTCCTCCCAACCTTTCCAATGGCTTGGACAAAGGATCAAAATAATTTCAATAGAGAATAATTGATTTTAGCTTTGGAGGTTTTCAATATTTTTAATTATGGATAGGCTTTCTTATTTTGCTTCAGAGGTCTAGTGTTGGGTTCTACTTCTACTATATGAGAAGAACTCCTCTTCTCAGCATACTCACTAAGACTTTTCTTGTCTTTAAGCAAAGGCAACTCTACTCTAGGATAGGTACACCTTTATAGAAGATCAATACGTTGATGAGGTAGGGGTGTCCAAGGATTATCTCATTGGCATAGAGACTCAAAATATCTCAACAAAGTATCTCCCAGATCCAACGGTAATCTTGTAAGTAAGAAATATAGTAAAAGACCTTGGGGTGATAGCAAATAACTGTAACTACCTCCTTTCACCATTATGTTATACAAAATAATAAGTGAATATGACCTCTATCAAATGTCATATCTCTCTCAAACAAAACATCACAAAATTCATCATCAGCTATTGGCATTATACCATTGGTGTAAATGTCATGGATAAACTCTATGGTAATCCTAAAGACTTCTAAACTAGAAATATCTAGAAGTGAATTTACAATTTAGGAGAGACTTCAACAATAATCCCACCAATAGTGGATGTGAATGGTTTAAAAATAGCATTAGATATGACAATATTATATTATAATTCATGAATTAACACTTCAAGAACAAGAAAATTCATAAAAATAAAAGATGTCCAATTTATAAACTTAAAATAATCCAATAGAGGTTCTTTCCTATGTAGTGGGAAATTAAGAGAATACTTAGAAACAATGGTAGTGGTCCTTGTAGTTTCAAACCTATGTTGAGTATGTGTACTACAAAACTAGGTCATGTATGAAGGCTACACATTGCTGAGTTGTAAGGTAGAGATTCGAAATAATGAGCATCTATTTGAATTTCGGAGAAGTGCCCAACTTCTCCCAACTGATGTTCTTAGGTTGAGGGGTGGAAGTTGGTGATGCTCATGTTTCAGTGTGTCTATGCCTTCATTGTTGGCATGGGTTTTCTCAGTTTGTTCCATGCATATTTTGTTGCTCCTTTGAGTAGCTGTCAACCATAGGGTGTCTACTACTTGTTGTGTGGTTGCTACCTACAGGCATCTTTGTTTCATATTTTTAAGGGCACACCTATTACATGGAGACATTTCCTCCATGTCATCACCTGATGAATCACTATATGTGATGCATGGAACTTTCCTCTCCTCGATCTTTCCACATATGTTTATCTTAGAGATTTCCAAGGAAAGATCGTGGATCCTAAGGCATGCGTCTACTGTACTAAGCCATGCCCTTCCCATTATATTCGGGAAGTCCCCTTCGTTGTTGTTAACTTCGATCACCAGGAAATCAGCTGGGTAAGACCAACCACACACAATGGTAATGATGTCCTCCACCAATCCCAAGGAAATGGTGATGGAATGGGCTACTAGCTCTAATTGAATGTTGCTCTTCTTAAGTTGGGGCAGGTTCCAGGCGTGATACATCTCTCGTGAAATTAAGTTGACTCTGGAACTTGGGTAAAGAAGAGCCCTATGTGGTTCATTTCCTATGATTTGTATATAGGTTAAGGGACTCCTAGGATTAGTTAGTTTCTTGGAAAGGTGGCCTACCTTGATCCAGTTAGTTATGGTATGCATTAACATAACCGTATGTGTTAGGCTCTACTTTTGGACAGAAGGGTTCTCCGAAGTGTTAGATGGTGGAGGATTGTACATGGGCCCAACTACTTGTTGTTGCGAGAGTTTATCTGGGCTTTTGGTTCTGAAGTAAGGTCTTCTCTTTTTACAGTTTTTAGAATCAGTAGTAGGTTGGATATTTATAGCTCTCGTGACATGACGTTGTTGCGGTTGAGGAGGAAGTCCCCCTTGCATTGTTTGAGCATGAGGTGTTACGAGAACTACTTGTGGTGGAAGAGGTGCAGGTAGATTAGGAGGATGGTGTGGGAATGGAGTGTTTCCAGGAGGAGAAGGAGTCCTTCTAAAGTACTCTTGAACTTGGTAGTGACGGTTGGAAGTTGCATGACCCATAAAGTCACTTGGAGAAATCGGCTGCTACATATAATATCCATAAGGGTCAGGCTGCTGGTAAGGATACTATTGTTTTGGCGATGGAATCCCCCATAATTCTGGGTATTGCCATTGTTGATGCTATTCGATGGACTATGGTGGAGTTCCACTTGGATAATATGTTAGTGGTTGGTGGAACTATCTTGGGTTACCCTATGGATAAGGTAACCTTCAAGGTGTTTTCCATTGATTAAGTCTTGGATTTAGTGCATACAGCCCGGACTCCTGTAGATGTGAGATAATGGGGCAACATCCCTTAGGATGGCCATAGTGGTAGATCTCACATCCACTATCATCATCTGTGTCAGAATCTACAGCCACATCAGAGTTAGTGATTTTCCCTTACCCTTGTTATGTGCAGGGCTTAAATCTCTCCACTTTTTCTTACCCTTTTCACTACTTTGTTCTACCTTAGAATCTTCTACAATTTTTAATATGGTTTCTATTTTAGAGTCTAAGGAACTCCATACATCATCTACCTTAGCCACTATTTCTATTGTTAATTTTTGGATCGGCAAGGTTTTCCAGTTCACCACCTTTTCGATTGGTGACTCGTCTTCTTCATCACAAAATTTCACTCCCTTCTTTCGAAGGGAAGGATCACAGTTGTACACTTCCACACTTTCCCTTTTGTGTAGCTCACCTTCTTCGTTTGCTACTTGCTCCAAAAAACTTTACACTTCATGGGCTCTAAGTTGTGAGAGTATCCCTTGGGCATAAGTTCCAAGGGTTCTTCTAGTTTCATGCCTTAGCCCATCCACGATGTTGCGAAGTTGTTCCCGTTGACCATACCCATGGCCTGGGCAATGATTTAACAATTTGTAATAACGGGCCATGGCAGCATCCAAGGGTTCTTAATGACCTTGCTTCTAGCCTTGGATTTGCTTACACAAATTGGACACTCTGGAGTACGTTTGATACTTTTCATTGAACAGTTCTAGCATAGTACTTCACCTCTTGATGGTTTCCGGTTCTAAAGACCGGTACCAGCTCTCTGCTTCTTTGGTGAGTGTCCTTGGGAACAACTTAAGTTTCTGCTACTCACTGTCTATATTCTGCAAGGCACAAGTATCGTGGAATGCCTGCAGATGATTTTGTGGATCAGCATTGTATCCCCCTTCAAATCGTGGAATATTGTTCATATCTAATCGTTTGATCCGACTATCCTTTAAATGCCTTGTGGGAATCCTAACTGCCTATGTTATGTCAAGCATACTTCGGGTTGCGGGAAGGGGCTCGTCATGATCATCTCTTTCATGATTCCTATGATCTATGTGTTGTTCCCTACTCTCCCTACGTCCTTGCCCTTGTCCTCTCTATCGACTTTCCCATCAAGGTCTTTCATCCTTTTTACCTTTATCCTCATCTTTATGTTCATGGTGGCTGCACCTAGATGTGGAAGGAGAGGATGAGTGATGTGAAGAACGGGAAGAAGAAGGGGAACCATCGCCATGATGATGTTTCTTGGCTTCACTTTGGCTACTATGACCCTGATCGTGGTGATGATCCAAGTGCCCGTCCTTAGCGTGAGTGGTTGTTCCCTCTATGAACAGTTGGTGTTCATGGGCATCAGAACTAGGGATATGTATCATTGATCATAGATTTTGATATCCAACCTCCTCACCATCGTTAGGAGGGGAAACATCGTTTGCTAAAGAACCCGTGATAAGGGGTTTCTCATCTCCTATTTCGCTAAGGACGTGCGGGACCTTGCCCTTCAATAGCGCATGTTAACTCTCCTACCTTAAGTCTCTCATATGTTGGACATCTGTGGGATAATAATCCCTCATGTCAAAATCTTCCACAACATATTCAGAGTAAAGTTCTTGCATGCCAATTTGAGCCAAGGCACGGAAAAGCATGCGAGAGATTGCTAGATCTGGAGGTAACATGATGTTACCTTGCAAATCTCTCCATCACAATTGCTTGTCTTGATGGACGATAAAGTGAAGTCTAGAATATACTCATCGGGATGAGTATAAACTATCTTGCATTGTTTAGGACTTGGCTGATTTTGGTTTTGTTTTTGATGTTACTGGCTATCTCATGTATGATCATTAGGTGGTGAGTTGCTTTTATGAGAAGAAGGCATTATTATTGGTGTGCTAATTTTACCATTATATAGATTTTTATCTTGATTAACCCAAAGGTTCATCAAGGCTCACAACGATGTGAGTGATATCCCTTATGTTCTATTCGACGCACAAAAACTTAGTCCCCGAAAACGGTGCCAATGATGAGTGGCGAGGTACCCCTACACTCAACCATACGAAACAAGTGTAGCATGCATGATCTGGTCGAACTTTGCAGACTAAATGCCTAAACACCCCATGGAACACTTGGGGTTAATCATTCGTTATCTTCCCAGACTTACTTGTTGTTGTCACGGTGTATGGTTAAGTAAGTCCGAGGTATACGATTTTTTTGGTCTTTTATGGTTTTTCTCCTATGCTATGAGGTGAAGGGTTGAGAAAGCTAACTAACTCTAACTAAGGACCTAAGTCTAAATTAACTAGCATCAGTATCCGTTCCCAGTTACTGTACACACCCTGAACTATGCAACTGTGGCTACCAAATGCTAATCGTTACTAGGATCACCACACGTAACACACGTGCTCGAAGTGGTCATACTGAGGTACTTAACTAGCCTAAACATGATGAGCAGTCTATTCCTTGACTAGCCGTACACACCTGTAGATGCTCGTAATGAAGTCGTGCTCATCCCGCATTCTAGGAGTTAAGGGTGAGAGAGACTAATCGCGATGAGTAGCCGATTCCTTGATTAGCCGTACACATTCATCAATGCTCGTAATCAAGTCGTACTCATGCCACACTAACAATAACTAATAAATAATAGGTAGGAAATAACAAGTAATAAACCTATTCCATGCACTACAAGGTTTATCCACAAAGCTTGTCTTTATTACCGTACACAACTTGCGTTTAGGTACAAAGCTACTCGAATAACGATCCGTTCACTTGGGGACTCCTACTGTGGGTAGATGAAAAATATTCTCTCTCTGGAGTGATCAAACTACCAGAGTTTTCCTGCTTTAAGCCTAGGATAAGAAATGAGGGGAGTACCGCCTCTTATTTATAGATTTGGCGGCAGATTGCAATATCGTAGGGGATGACATGATATCGTGACGGTCGTGATATCGCGTTGCGATATCGCATCTCATCAACTACCTTCTTTCTAAATCCACCTTGAAACTCATGCAATGGATAACTAATGATCAATAATAGTCATGGGAGATATCTCTCTCATGTTTTAGATGTCTCTTTGAATTTTCCTTCAATACCAAGAAGATGTCTTTGTTTTCCAAAAGATGTCTTTCTAAAGTCTCCATCCTTGAAGACATCTTTATCTTTTGGAAGATGCCTTTCTAAACTTGGTCTATATTCTGTAAAGCTGTCTTTGCCTTGTGAAAGATGCCTTTATCTGAAAAAGACCTCTTATTGTTTCTAAAGATGCCTTTGTCAAATTTCATTTCAATTTTATCAACACATCTACTACTTCCTAAAGATGTCTTTCTTCACTTTCTTTTTTTCATTCCTTGTCCATAACCTTGCTTAATCCAAGTTCTTGTCCTTCAAGCACAACAATACACACACATACAAATGAACATGTTTTCCATTTAACTTAATGTTTTGACATACAAAAATAAAAAGGTTCATTGTGGGATCCTAGAAACCATATTCTAAGTTTATCAGTACCTTGTAGGGTTGAGTGGATTTGTAATGTCAAATCACTTCGAAGCTAAGCTTAGATCATGTACAGGATGTGGTATCCTTCAAACGACATTTGAGAGCAACAAATTCTAGAGGTGTGCTTGTGAACTACCCTCCAAATATGGATTGCCCAACTTGGGAAACCATGTTAAATTTGGTGTCTGTGATTTGTCTAAAAAAATTTTAATTTTTGGAACTTATTCATTTCCTTCAATCTAAGTTCAACAATCCTCAGTTCCTTCCTTGTTTTTAGTCATCTTTTAGGTTGTCTTCAATATTCTTGTAGGCTCTTGGGAGGTTGATTTTGCTACTACTTTTGGAGACTTTTGTAACTAATTTTTGAAAACTATTTGGCTGATTTAAGAGACAGTTATCTCTAATTTTGTGGAAGGCATTTAGCAACATCTTGAACTTGTAGTTTGAAGTTGATTTCTTGAGGCTACTAGCTAGAAAACAACTGAAACCTGATGTATCTTCTCCATTTGAAAATTGATCAAGTTTAACTTCAATTGTGTGTATTTCAAACCCTTATTGTACAAAATTTTTAGTATGTGTTTGAAGTTGTATTGGCTTTGAAAAGTGAGGATTATTTCATGAGGGAATGTGGGATTTTTTTTTTTGAGTTTTGAGTCATGTATGGAGTTTTTCATATGTCTTGGATCTAATTTTTGGCATGCATGTTTTGGACTTATGAGGTAGCATTTTCATTGTGTCATGTGCATTTAATATTTCATATTTTTGTCATCATTGTTTGAAAAGAAAAGACCTCCATCATTCTATCCAAGGTTAGTGATCTCTTGTGTGGGCTAGAAGGGCTTAGTTCTTGGAGGTGCTTGATGGCATTAGCCCCCACCATTTTATCCAACCTTGGTGTTTTTCTTATTTGAGATAAAAGAGACTATAGGGTTGGAAAGACTTGGTGTATTATAGCTAGATGGCCAAAGTGTCCATTGAGTACTTATTTAAAAATTAAAAATAATCTATGCATATTAAGGATTTTTGGTGCTTTTTGTTAAGTATGAATATTTTGTTTTGTTGATCATTTCTGGGTTAGTTTTGAGTGTTTTTAAGAGAGTTGTGTACAAAATTATTGTAATGCTCCTTTGTTCAAGCCTACATTTCTCTCAATGTCAAAACATGATAGGCTCAAAAACTTATTATTGAAGATGTAAAAATTTGGAACCATGTTAATCTATAATGATGTTTGAACTTAGAGCATATTAGATTTTATTGTCGTTTCTCCTTTGCATATTGCACATGAGCATATGGGATTTTGTTTGTTTTGTGCTCCAAAAAATTAGAATTTTGATTATTTAAGAATGCCTGGCCCTAGTATAGAGACTGTCTTTCTTTCGTTTCTTTTATTATTATCTAGAATTTACTATTTTTTGATTTCTTAGTTAATGGTAAAAATGGAAATTTCAACCATAACACATAGAATCTGCCTCTAATTCTCTCCTTTCTAAAAATAGTTTAGAGACTATCTACTCTCTATTTTACCATGAAAAAATGGGATTGTTCTCATCATCATCATTATTTTTATGGTTGATAATATATTTCCTAAGATTCTATCTCCTAATTATTTATATTGAAAAGCTTGAAAGATACCTTAGATTGAGAGAAAAAAAATTAAAAAAAACCTTGTTAAATCCTAATTTCAATGAATTGTGTGGATTATAATTTTAGATTTATTTTTACACTCTCTGTCTCCCTTAAACATAGATATGATTACTAAAAACATAGCCCTTGCTTTTAGACTTTGCTTACTTGAATGCCTAAAAATAGAGGAAAGCATTGGCTAATTCTCCCATGAATAAAAAAATCTTAACTATTGTAACTCTCTTCATTGTATGATGTGAGCTAGTCAGTATATGATATTTAAAATACACTTGAGATGCATAGTTACTTCATTTGTATGATGGGAGTATTGCATCTTGGAAGCCTAGAAGTCTCCTTAGATTAAGTCTTTCATTACATGAATGTTTTATACATTTTGTCATAGTTAGATTTACCTATCATGTAAAGTAACTATTGTTTATTTATTTATTATTCAATATACTAACTCAATTTACTTATTAGTTATATTTTTTCATTTTTGTAAAAGAAAAGGAAGAAAATTTTTGTGTGATTATTTATTTTCTTTACATAAAATTAACCCACATGAATTATGATTAGAAGCCCTTTGGGCCTTAGGATAGGCAAGTCACCTAAGCTTATAACTAGTAATTAGGTAGATGATGCATTTGATTATTGTGTATTGTGTGAAGCATGTTGTATTTCTAGAAATCATTACCTAATCATTTTAATAATAATATAATCATCCCCATTGATGGGTCACAATGTTTACTTATTTTGCATATACCCTACCTTGGATGTGGAGATAAGTACCACTATCCAACTCTACTAGTACATATGCTTACTTCAGCTTAATATCCTAAGGCATTAGACCCAATTGTGTTGAGTTGTACAACACTCAAAGGTTTAGAATGATGCAAGTACCATTTTTAAGTGTGTACCCACCTCACATATGATCCCTGATCACCTATCTTGGCGGTATATTAAGGTGTAGTCCAAAAAGGATGGTTGACCCAAGCCTTGTTTATGTAATTTAGAATCTAAAGATAACCTAACTCATAGTTGGATGGTTGACCCAAGCCTTCTTTAAGTTGGATGACCCTCAATGTGGGAATATAGTGTCCTATTGCTTGGTTAAAGTTATTGAAACCTATATATGTTTTATTTAGAACCATTGTTTGAAGCCTATTATAGATTAAATGATCTTGTACGATGGAAACATAAGTACCAATTTGTAATGTTCCAACAAACTATCATATACCTTTGTAATGCAAAATGTAAAAATTAAATCATAATCAAATATACTACATATTCCCTTGTAGTTCACATATCTACTTCAAACTTTGCAATTCTATCATGTATCAAGAACCACTCTATGAGATTTCCTACAATTCTATCACATTATGCATTAAGATCTTCTCCCTACATTTTGTTGCAAGTTTGTCATGTTGCAGAAAATCACTTCTTATGAATGGGATTCAAATCTGTTTTACAATTTCTCTAAGAAATAATTTGGAAACTCTTTTGGTTTTGCAATTTCTTTAATTTTATGATTTAAAAGAAAATTGAGATTTTGCAATATTCACAAAATGATGTTTTCCATTTAATGATTCCAAATGAATTTGTTGTTGAAAATTTTTGAGAATTATTTTTTAGATCACCAAGGTTAGAAGAATATATAGGGTCTTTTGTTGTCAAAATTTTCAGAGAAATACTTTTGGGAATTTTGTGATTTTTCAATTTTTGATTTGATGATTTTGAAGAAATTGGGGTTTTACTTTAATAATCTACAACGAAAGAAAATTACTATTGAAATTAGTATGATCTAATTTTTAAACATCTATTTGTTTTGTAGATTTTCTTAGAAACATCATATAATGAATTCTATATGAAAATTTCTATGATATGAGAATGATATGAATTTTTCATTTTTATTGCCATGTTTTGCAAATTTTGCAATCTCATAAATTTGGGGATTTTGCAATTTTTAATTTGATGAATAAGAAGAAAATTATGTTTTTACAGCATTTACAAACTAATGTTTTTTTTTTAACAATTTCAAATAAAATTTCTATTGAAATTTATACAATCTAAATTTTCAACCTTGATTTGTTTTGTGGATTTGTTTTCTTTTATTGAGAATTTCATATAATGACTTCCATATGAAAATTTCTTAAAAAAAAACATTTTAGGAAAAAGTATATTATCATAATGAAAAAAAAAATATTTACAGAGATATGGAAGATAGAAGCCATCCCTAGGGACCACAGAGCCAAGGAGGCACCCTTGAATACCAAAATTCCCCCTACTACATGCCCTTAGTAGTAGTGCCAAAACAAACCTTAGAAACCTGCAAAGTCACCTAGATACAAAATGACATTAAAATAAGAAAAAAAAACAAAATAAATAATAGCTAACCCTATCAAACACAACAAAACATAGAAACAACACAAGAAACCGAAACACCTACAACCCTCTAAACTTAAGGGTATCAAGGCATTTGATCATAGTGATAATGCAGAGATACTCTTAAGAGGGTATTTGGTTTGTGTGAAGAGCTTTTCCTTCCTTGGGTAATTTAATTTTTGCCCCATTTGTATATGTATTTTGAGTCATCACTTTCACAAGCATAGATAGACCCTATCAGAGTGCTACTTTACTTACGGGTTGTGTCTTGTGTTTGCATAGTAAATAAAGCTCATGGTTCTCCCTTGTTTTACATTTGATGACTTAAATATTAAAATAATAAAAATATTTATTTAATTTTTGTTTCAAAAACTTGTGATGATTTGTTCCTTATTCAGGGAGTTCAAAACTATGTAACATGGTGTTGCGCCATCGAAGTTGTCATGAAGAATCATGTATTCCTTTTTGTAGTGATGTTGCACCAATCCTATAAGGGATCGTGACAAGAGTATTGTGTGTTACCAAGAGGGATTGTGATGCATGTTTTTTTTATTTTTATTCTATTTTTTATACTTATAAAACCTATGAAAATCATAAAATAAAAAATTATAAATATTGTCTCTATTCCATACTATGGAAACATGGGTTTTTCTTGTATCATATGTATTATAATCTATTTTATATTTATTGAATGCAACAATATACAATGTGTTCTTGGCAATCTACTTAATGTTATCTTCAAAGCTTATGACCAGATTCCACTACATCTTGTATGATAAATTCCATTGGTCATAACCAGTGAGACCACTATTATTGGCACTATTAGCAAGAAAGTCATTGGTGAATTGTCTTGAAATACTTATACATTCATAAATTTTTCTTTTTATAAGTTATTGATTTTATAGGAATTAAAGGATCAAATAAATCATCATAGAATTAAGTAATGAGAATAGATTGAAGTAGAAACATCAATTGGATCAAATGACTTTCAAAAATACAGTGAATGAAAGAACACCTTTTGTCATGCTGAAATTTCGTTAATAAAAACTAGGACAATGGCATGATGTGCATGGATGATTTTACAAAGAACTTAGAGAAGTTTCACCTATCACCTTTGATGAGGCTTTGTTCAATCAAGGATTCATTGAGGATTTGGAAAATTATGAATTCATATCATCCTAGCAATTAGAGTATCTAACTTATAAAAAAATAAGAGCTTTGTGATATGATTGTGGAGGAAGAGTATGAGTGCATACATGGTAGGAAGTAGGTAGTAGCTTCTCCTAGACACTTCCATTATTATAACATGAATGATTCTAAGAGAAGGAGATCCCTAAATATTTATCCATGGGATATAAGATATACTTATGATGATTTGATGTAGTCCATCATCCCACATTTGTCTTACCTTCATTTGGATGGAGGTGTTGATGACTTTAGATGATCCAGGGTCAAATTCATGAAGTGATTTGATATTCATCTAAAAGCATTGAGAAGAGAAGAATTCAAAAGGTTGATATGACAGATTTTTTCACATTTGGTGGGAAGTTGAATGATGATTCATAGGTTTATGTTCAAACATTTGTCATCACTTATGACCTAGAAGGTTTGAATAATGAGTGGAAAAAAATTATTTGTTTCCCCACACACATGCTGATCATGATAAAATTTGGTATCAAGCCCTTCTAGCCAATTCCATTTCTTCTTTTGTAGACATGTTAAGAGATTTTAATGTCAAATTTCAATCCTATGCCCAGTTGCAAACCTTGAAAAGAAGATAGTAGGATGAAAGCAAGATACTAATGAATCATTAAATGTGCCTTTATAATGGTACAATTGCATGCTCAATCAATGTCCAAATCATGGTTTCAACAAACATGGCCAATTAGTGCCCTTGGTAGAAGGACTATGGTCACAAAATTATGAAAGGTTAGATATGTATGTCATGAGTAATCTATACCAGAGGTTAGTGACTTATATTATTGTTGTGTTAGATCTTGTAGCTAAATTAGAAGGTGAATGACATAAGCATATCAATGTAGATGAATTTAACATAAATTCCCAACATAGGAAAAATATAAAGAATGTTGAATATAAGATTCAATCTTCTAATGTTATTGAAACCCCTATGCAAGAAAGCATGAGAACAAAAACAAAAAAAAAAACAAAAGACTTTGGAAAATCTTGTCAATGTTGTTGACAAGGTTTGAGATGTATTAAATTAAAAGATGATAATAGGTCTCAAGGATATTGAAAATAATGTTTTTAAAGTAGTTGTGAAGGGTGTTACACCATAAGGTAGATGTGATCAAAGTAAAAAAAAAGGGTAAGAGGCCTTACCATAATCAAATTTCTCATCCTTCTGATTCATTCTTTCATCCACAACTTTAATAAGGGATGGAATCTTATCCTTAGAAATTGGCACTTATAGTGCTTCCTCTACATCGCAGCAATCATCCTTCTTTCTACCATAAAACTCAGCTGGCTATGAACCAAATACCTCATGAAATGTCACATCAATATAGATCATATTCACCACAACTATCTTAGTAGTTACTAGTTCAGTAATGTCCATCCTCACCCCCAATACCATTACAAGAGGTAATTTTAAATCAAATATAGTCGAAACATGCCTAGTTCTTTAATTCAAAGCCCTACCCTCATTTTTTATCATCATACACTAATGGGAAGCACCATAATCATCATGTTCCTTCCATGGAACAAAATTCATCACCTCATAGATGAAAGCATTTTCATAAGAGAAAGAAGAATATAATTATTTGTGAAGATTCATACTAATCCCGTTTCTCATCATTATCTTTAAAGAAAAAAGAGTAAGAAGAGTATGCTTCTTAAAAACAAGTTCAACATCCAAAATGCTAAGAAGCATCTTAATTACCTCATCAATTTGGTGGTGTTGATAAAAAAGGAGGTTGTTAGGTGATAGCATTGAATTCAATCATGTGGGAAGAGTCCTCCACATAATGGCTTCAATGGTAGAGTATGGTTCACCTATTTGGTATGCATTTCTTTGTGCATATATTTTTTAAAACTAATGATATATCACTCCATTTTTTTATTCATTTGATTTGATGTGATGTTATATGTACATTTTGAGCATAGAGATCCATCAATTTTAGCTTGATATTTCTTTAGTGTGACTCTTTGTGTGTATTTATTTTTGATATTAATTATTAATCAATTTTGATTTATATATTCTTTTAAGTATGTTTCATGTAAACATAGAAAACTTAATTAATATGCTTAATGAATGCTCGCCTAATAAGCCAATGGTGAAAGGTGAGTTACAAATGTGATAATGATGCAAGAATGCATAAAAGTCTAAAGTGGAGCCTGAATTAGTGGAATGTTCATTTAATGAAATTCATCCATCCACTCTTCCTCTATTCATCACTAATGAACTAGGCTCACATTCAATAGGTAGCTAGAAATTATACTATAAGTTGTTAAATCTAATGCTATTGAAACTATGGGTAGGTGGTGGATCCACAACTTAGTGTGTGAGGTCCAAAATTCTAAAAGAGTTCTTGGTTACTGGTAAAGAAAGAGTGTCTCATCAAAACTCCTTATGATGACTAGATGGGTGTACTTAGTGTTATTGGGTTAAGGTGCATGTGCTTGCCATGCCTAGCTACCATAGTTAGAAGAGGTTCATGATATTATGGAATTATGCATGCCATGCGGTGAGGGATGAATTCTTATGTTCATGTAAGTCAAAGATTTCATGTAGTAATCTAGCATTCCAATCATTTCCATGATTCCCATGCACCATTTGAAATTCCTCTTCTCATGAAACAAAAGATGAAAAAAATGTATGGAAATATATATTGAAAAAGAAAAAAATAAAGATAAAAAAATTAAGAAGATATTATAAGAAGAACGATATGTCTTTAGTCCATGAAAATTGGTATTTCTAGCATCCTAGGATTATCTTATAATTACTTAACCAAGATTAAGATGGAATGTTTAACCAATTCTTATGCAAAAAATTCATGATATCAATTAGTTATGCTTATCTTATGTTCAATCTATTGCCTAGATCACTTAGCCCTTAAATGTAATGGTCCAAGACAACTTCTTGCTCATCCGTACTCATGTCCATGAAGGCCTAGAAGTGTCTATCTAAGTGAATACCAATAACATCAAATTCTACTTCCACATAAATCCTAAATGCATTTGTTTATAGTTGTAATTACTATTGGGATTGAAACTAGTTAGCACATCTAGAGGGATCGATAAGAGATTTTTGGTAAAATTGAATTTGGAGAACCTACTATGCATATATGCATAGATGGAGGAAAACAAAATCAAAATCTTAAATTCTAGTTGATTTGTAATGTGTTTCATTGGTTTAGTTTTGTTAATGATTAGACCATGGAACAATCAAGTTTAGATGACACTGGTAGTGATAGGTGTAACCTTGCATTTCAATATCCCTACTATGTGAATGAGTATCAATGAAGGGATGCAATAGTGGATCTCTCATGGGATGTAGGACATGCTCACATATTCCCATGAGATAAATGAATTTTTGGTTTTGGATCTTATGATTTTTCACTCTTACCTTCTATTTTTTGTCCATCATTCATTATACATCTCTTCCATTTCATTCTTTTCCATTGTTGTATGTGGAAAGAAGTTGATTAGGTAAAGCAGAGGATGAGATTTTTCTACCAAAGGAGATAAAATCATGTTTTATGTTGATGTCTTGATAGTTGTTGGGAATCCATAGATGTTCCAATAATGAGTTTTACATGATCAAGAAAGAAAGGTATTTGCTATAAAGAGAACTCAATTGTGAATCCTTGGTTACTTGGCATGATGAGCAAGTGAGCTCAAGCTTATCTTCCAATGATGGTGGTGATTTCCTGATATAGAAAACTTGATTGATCATGCAATTGTATGAGTGCCAATTTTACAAGCTTCAAAACTTGATCATAACAAACTATTCACATCTTACCTCACTTGTACATATCTATTTGTCTTGGAATATGTTATTTATCTTTTATTTCACTAACCCCTTTTTCCTAGTTCTTGACTCATGGGAATTAGAAGATTTAACATTATGATATGAATCCCATTGATTTTATGGCTTGTTTGGTTTAATTCTTCGTTGGATTTATGATATTTTATTAAGCATGTGTTCTTCTTCTTCTTCCCATTTACTTTATTCATGTGGTTCAAGCCAAGTGTCTTATAACTTATTCATGGAGGAGAGACATTGATTCAAGTATGTGCTTTGTACTTTTGATGATTATTTAAATTATTTTCATCTTATTTTTACTTACCCATGCATGTCTTGAATTCATAGTTTTGATTATGTTTCTCTCATGCCCCCAAGGGTTATATTTATCTTTTTTTATCTAGCCACTTTTTGCATTGGTAATATAATGTCATGGAAATCTCACTTGGTTTTTCTGGCATTTTCACAGCTCATATTTCTTATGTGAGATCTCATTCCTTAATTTATGAGTTGACATTTGAGCCACTAAACTTACAAGAAGAGGAGTAATAACATCAATCATTGGATCCAATACCTATACATGAGAAACCTCCCTCAAGAGAGAGATCTAGAGGTAGATAGTTATGGTCTTGATCTTGTGGGTTAAGCACATCTCCTACAATATCTTTTAAATGAATATTAAAGGAGTTGGAAGAAGATGATTTGAATATGGATGATGTGCAACAAAGATCCATCCATGAGTCTAGTGTAATAGACCTTGAGGCATAGTTGTAGATATTTCACATGTATGCACCTTGCACTTTTGGCTTCTTTTGATTTCATGCAAGCATGCTAGGGGAACTCTATCTTAAGCCTTCATTTCATAGTACTTCTTACTAAGGTGGTATGCATTTTAACATAGTCATGTTCTATATTATACATTTGTAATTCCTCCATATTGATCTTGTCATGTGTTTGATCCCTATTTTGGGATTTGCTTTACTTAGTCATAGGGGAATGAGAAGGCATCTAGTGACATTTTGTATCTCAGTTGTAAGCCCTAGACTTGGGAAGCATTTCATGTTCTTTATTTGTGATTTTCAAGAATATGGTTGAGGTTTCTACCTCCCAGGTTTGCATCATAGCCTTCCATATTACACTTCTAGGTTCGGTACATGTTTTAAATTTCCTAGGATGTTTTTGGATTCTCTCATGCACTCTAGGAACCTTCCAAGATGTTTTCTAATGTTTTAGCTTTCATATAGAATTGGCTAGAAAAGTGTGCTAGGAGGATGTATGATGACTTCTTTCCATTAGAACGCCTCTTGCATCAGTGCAAGGGTATTGCTGCATCTTCTGGAAGGCTTGGTTTGATCCCTTTTCCCTTGGGGTACCTTCAATGTATTTCTAGGTTGCCTAGGCTATGCTAACAGACCTCCATTGATACTTGGATACTAGCAAACCTTTGTTATTATGTTGTAAAAAATATGCAAACATGGGATGAACTCTGATATACATCACAAGAATAATTTCATTTTCGTTTGGATACTGACATCCAGTTAGTGTGAAGAGCTCTTTCTTCATTGGGTAAGTTATTTTGTTACCATTTGTGTGTGTGTTTTGAGTCAATGCATAGTGTAGTGTTTGCATACTAAATAAAGTGCATGGTCCTCCCTTGTTTTACCATTGATGCCTTAAATATTAAAATAATAAAAATATTTATTTAATTTTTATTTCATCAAGCTATGATGATTTGTTCCTTATCCAAGGAGGTCATAACTATGTGGCATAGTGTTGGGCCATTGAAGTTATGACTAAGAACCATTTATTGCTTTTTGTAATGGTGTTGCACTTGTCCTATAAAGTATTATGACAAGAGCATTATGTGTGTTCCCAAGAGGGATTAAGCTGCATGTGTGTTTATATTTATTTTATTTTTATACTTATAAAATCCATAAAAATTATAAAATAAAAAATTATAAATTTTCTATCTATTCCTTACTATGGTAACATGGGATTTTTCTTGTATCAGGTGTACTATAGTCTATTTTATATTTATGGAACATAACAATATACATGAGTATCCTTAGCAATCCACTCAACATTATCTTTAAAGCTTATGATCATATTGCAGTGCATTTTGTATGATAAATTCAATTGGGCAAAATCAACGAAATCCTTATTAGTTGAAAATACAATCTTAAAGAAGAAGAAAAGTGGAAATAATACAAAATTAAATATTTTAAAAAATTGAAAGTAATATTTATTTCATCAAAACTAATCAAGTGCATGATGGTATGGTCTTTAATTTATAGAGAATGATTAGGGTTATACTAGGGGACATTGAAAAGACATTTCCCATTATATAAACTAATTAATTTAGGAGAAAACATGAGGAATTGGAACCAAAATAAAGTACATCCACCAATTAATTTTTTTAAAAAGTAAAATACGATGATAAAATCACTTTTATCTCTAGGTGGATGAGTGAGACAACATGAACTTCAAGTCTTCTATCTTCTTGGCTTCATGCTTGCTTTGTATAATAATTATAATGTTACAAAATTTCCATGATATTTGAAGATAAAAAGAGCACAAAAAGGAGTGAAAGAATCCTTAAGCCTTTAGCTTTTGGGCAAAAATTTCAGTTTTCTTTTTTTAAAATTAGCAGTTTTGTAATAGATAATTTCGGCTATTTACATTTGTTGATTATGCAATATTAACTAAAAGGCTAGATTATTTTTGGTAACTTACATTTTATTTTTTATTTAAATAATATCATCATATTTTAGATATTAATAGTAAGAAATTACTAATATTCATTTACTTTTGTTGTTTATCAAGCTATAAAAGAAATACATCAAGTAGCTATAATTAAGTTAAGTTTTAGGTGTTAAGAAGATTTAATGTTTATTTCTTGATTAATTTAATTTGTTACTTTGTTGTACACCAAAAATTTTTACTTAAGATAATCTATAGTTAAATTACACATAACTTAATATCTATGACATGTGATGTCCTAATGCTTATAATCTAAGAAAATAAATCTTCATAAGTGTTATAAAACTTAACCCAATGTGCATGGTAAATCATAAATTTACATTGAAGTTCTTAAAATAATAATTTTAATAACCATGAATTAAAGTTGATAATTAAATCTCATAAATCATGACAAAACCATAATCTCAATGAGATTTGATAATAAACATCAATACAACTATCTAAGTACATCATGTCCAACATAACATAGTCTCAAAGGAAAACTAAATCTAAAGATAATGAAGAAACTTCATCGATCATGCTCTATTACCATCAAGCTTCTAGCTCTTGCCACCTAAATATGCATGCAAATATACAAGAAGGATTATAAACCTGCTAGTAGAGCCAAGCACCTTGGTACACTTAGAATAAGCTATAAGATGGAATCACATGCTACACAAGAAGCCATCTTAAGATTCATGAGATTAGATGCCATAATCAATTCTAAAATACCAAGATATCCTCAAAATGTCAAGAAATATTTTAATTGATAATGTTCATGAAATCAACCACTTATAATAACTAGTTGGCACACAAAGATCTCACCTATCTTAGATGTTGTTAGTGATCCTTTTTAAGGATTGGTTGACCAAACCTAATTTGATCTTGGAAGAATCAATTCTAGAAGTAATCCCATGTGGCTCACCTACTTCTATTATTCTAATTATGAAACTTGCCATGTGAACAATTACAAGTGATATTAATATGATTGGCTAAATAGTCCCAACACAATGCTTGCTTGTTATCACAATTTGTGCACAATCATAGATAATGTGGATCAACTATGGCAATTAATCCTACCATCCACAGTGCCTATCCATTAACAAAAAAGCCAAGATACCTGAGGTACAATCATAGGTGACATGGATCAAGTACTAGAGGCCAACCTATACTCTTCATAATGTCTATATATTGATCTCATCAAATGAATAATCAAAATGTTGAATTATCTGAAAAATGCATGATCTTGAATCCAAAAGCTTAGGAATGGATCAAAGGATCAAAGAATGAGATGAAATGATAAAAAATTAGCAAATTACAAATTGACCATGACTTGTGATAAGAGTTGGAAGATTGATCATGACTAGTGGTTAGGTATTGATAAAGACCATGATATTGCCATAACCTATGGAACATGCTACTATCCATTTGTGCTAGACCATAATCCATGATTAGTGTTGCAACTGGAAAAATTGATTATAGCAAAATCAAGAGATCTAGCATAGTAGCCTCAACCTAGCATCTCTAGGGCCTCCAAGAAATGGGATTCCAGGTGCCTTCGATGGTTCTGTAGATCACCGAGCGACTTAAAAAATGCAAAAATGAATAATGTAAAAATAAGGAAAATGCATATATGAAAATCACAAGAAAAATAAATTGCACACAATCTAAAATTTGAAAATTTATTTAAATGAATAAAAAATAAGTTCATGGATGTGTACAAGAGTTACCCGTGATAAAGTAAAGGTGGACTCATTGGGGTAGGAGTTCAAAGCTAATTGAATTTGATGTGATCTACTCCATAGTTTGGATACTAGGCTGCTCTTAATGCTTTTGAATCTTGTTTGTTGCAACTTTAGATCTATAGCTTGGATCACTGTTGAGGGGTGAGGAAAAGTAGGAAATATGGCTACTAGATTGTTCTAGCTTAGGAGTTGGGAGTCCTAGAAATGTAACATTGACATAAAAAGTCTAGCATGGTTGCATGAGAGTTAAGGTTTGGTCATGGCTTTAGGTGTTTAAGGGACTAAAACCAAGTGTTGATGCAATTTTTAGGCCAAGAGGGAGGGCATATAGTGGGGCCCACAACCTAAAAATTTTAAAATTTGAAAAGTAAAGTTATTTCCCATCCATCCAAGGGTAGAAGAGACATTCCCCACTTTGCACTTCAGTGAGCTTGGAGTTATGATGCTCTACATGGGAAACTGGGGTTTATAGGTGGGTGTTTAGGTTTTGGTGGAGTTTTTATTTTCAAATTTTGTAAGTTTTGATCACAAATCCATTTTTCACAAATAGCACATTGGGAAAGAGACCAAGTAGATATTTCTTGTTGAAAAGAGCATCAATCTCCAGCGTGGAAGACTCCAATATTTCTTGTGACCAATGTTGAACCTCCATTCTTCCTAGATATCAACAATTCTTAGCATTGGTGCAACAATTATGGCACCCAAGTAGCATGAAGGGAAGAGGAAAATTCCAAGAATTTATAAGGTAGACAAGCATTCTAGGGATTTGTTAGAGCTTCCTAGATCCATTTCAATCTAGGCTTCATCCATGGCTACTTCAAAGTAGGCAATTCTAACCATTTTTTCATTAGTTTCTAGTCATTTTTCTTACTTTTCTTGCCATATGTGGGGTTGTTTTCTTCAGATCTACACTAATAGTGTGGGTAAAATGAAATCATGGTGAAATTACATCTCTTATTTTGACCATTTCTACATAGATCTATGGTTTTTTTTTTTGGCTTTATGAATTAGGCTTTATGGATTTTAAGCTTTGTTGTTGATTTTTTCATGAAAAAAAGCAAACAAAGTTATGTATTTTTTAGTACGAAAATTGTTGTATACCTTTAAAATTTCATATTATGGTTTGTAGCCCTATGTTTAATATTTCCAATGGCTATTGTATCATTCAATTTGGGTTAATAAAGACAAAGTTATGGCTATTTTCATGAGGTCATGCAGTTAGGTTTTTTATGCTAATTTTTATAGAATTCAATGTAGAATCATAATTATTTTCTAAGTAAATAGCAATTATTTTGGCTACTTTTGGGTTATGTATGGGTGGATCTTGGATTTATCTTTCCAATGCAGGTGGAATCACCTTTTTGGATTAGAAATGAAATTTTAATGAATTTTTCATGAGGCTTATGTCAAAAAGGGGTTTGTGCCATTTTCAAATTTTTATCCAAATTAATGATTTTTTTTGAATGAATTGAAATGATTCTAAATTTGTGTTAGGTGTAAATTTCTAGGGATTGATTCATTCTTTCAAATGGTGGTGGAATCACTCTATTTGAAAGGTCAAATGAATTTTTGGTGAATTTTCTCCCAGCACTATGGAAAAAGGNTACAAGTAATTTTTTCTATTTTTGGTAGTGTTTATGCTAATGGCCATTTTCTAGATTTCAAATTTGGCTATGTGTCAACTTGTTGTGCTATCTAGGTTATAATGGTTTGGATATGATGTATAAGGCTATGGAAGGTTGTAATTACATTGGCATGAATTCCATAATCAAATTTGGATAAATGCCTTAGAGCTTTTTATGAAGGCTAATTACACCCCTCACTAGGATGTTTTTACAAACTTGTTAAGAAGTTTCACTCAGTCCTAATATTTTTCCTTTACCATGTAGGGTCTTTTTGAGTTTCCTCCTAATCATTGTGATGTTAATGAGCATTCTAAGCTACATTTTCCACTCCAAGTCATATACCCCTCTATCTGATATGACCTTCGATAAGGTGTCACTATGGTTCTTGCTAGGGGCAAGGGAATCCCTTGCCTACAACCTTTAAGATTTTAGTGTAATGCTATGGAAACACTTGTCTAGGGATGTGGCTAAGGTCATAGTGGAGACTAATGTCATAGGAATTCGATCTAGTTGGCATATTTATTATTGACAACCCACCCCCTAAGACAGTAGGGGGAACTATAGATGCGATCATACCACACTACCTCACAAAATTATAGACTATGCCAAAGTATAGTTAATATAATGCCAACAATACTCTAATGGTGGCACATAGAGCCCACACATTTTTCTAGAATTTGCCTAGCACTGTGTACCATCTACAAGGGTAAGCATGATTATAATATTTTTATTTTTTTTGGATTTATTAGCTAAACTACCTTTTCTAACTTTGTTGGTTTTATGAACTTCTTGCAAGTATAGCATTAGTGATCAAGGCTTGATCACTAAAGATCAAAGCTTGGTGATGGCTCAAACTACCTTAGATGTATTTACTAAGGGGCCCTAGATTAGAACTATTGTGTATCAATAGTTAAGATGGGATGTTGATGTATACACCAGTAGATAAATCTTGTCTACAAGAAGTGTCTAGATGAGAGGAAAATAAACAATTGGTGGGTGGGCTCCAAGAGCTCCTTAAAGTAGACCTTGGTAGCTAGTACCTCTGCTCAAACCACATCAAAGAAGAAGAAAGGTGAACATAAAGGCTATAGCTCCTAATGTTTTATGGTTATGAAAATTCCAAGTGTTGTATTGTTTTAACTAGTTATTAAATTTTCTTATGTTGATGCTAAGCATTGGTTGTTACCTTGTAAGACCCTCAACCTCTACTGATGTAACTTTACCACTTGTAGAACTTCATGAGGATACTCTCATCCTAAAGTTTGACGAGGTGATACTAGCACAGGAGTGGATGAGGGGATAGACGACTTGGTACATTCAAGCAAATAATCAGCATGTGGGTTTTCTTGATTGTTTATGGCACCTATGCTTGCTATAGAGATGATAAACACCATCAAATCCTTCAATGAAGAAGCTAATCACTTCTGCACCATCATTTGAGGTATGTTGATTACAATAGCCATCATTGGAAGAACCTTTTGCAACTTGTTTAGTGTCCTCGTTGATAGGGCAAAGGTTTTCACAAGAATAGTAAATGAAGTAGGCCATCGTGAGGAAGTTTTGGAATGGTTTGGTGCTAGCATGGGTCACTCTAGAATTTCCATGGACAACTTCATGAACCTTGATGCAAAGGCTTCATATCCTTTGTTTAGGTCCCATGCATTTCCTAATCTACTATCACAAAAGAAGGTAATCGGAATTGCGTAGAAGTGGACCTTTAAGAAAGTCCTAATAGATGTAATCAAGTTCCACTGGGTGGCTACTTTGGCTATTGAACATTAGGATGAGATCCTCAAACTCTTTTAGGACACCTCTACCATAATCCACATGCATTTAGCATTTTTTGCACATTACTTGAAGAGGCTTGGATAGTTCTTGGTGGTGTGAACGAATGGGTAATTGGTTGCCCATGAACTAAACTAGCTTTCTAAGCCTTGGATAAGGCACATTCATCCAATGGTGTAGGCTTAAAACCCACTAGAGCGGATGGAGGATTGACTATCCATTACCATCAAGGGTTTTGATTCTATATAGTGCAAATCCCATGACATCCTGGAGGAGAAACCCCTCATGATCCTGGTGAGCATCTTGGAGGTTAAGCGATGACATAGAGAATCCAAAGGAGAAGCTAGGACCAAGGTTAAGAGATCCATAGAGGAACCACCATTAGCATTAGACTAGCCTACCCCAAATAAGCTTAAGTTTAAGCTTAAGGCATCATAGTAGGTGGTCACAGGTAATCTTTATTTATGTTTTGGTTATCCTATGTTTTAAAGTTTTATGAATACATTATGGATTCTAGTGCTAATCAATTTTCTATCTGTTATGATTGTAGATAAGCATCAAGTCATGGCAGCCCTAGCTACCATGAAGGAGGATGCACAGAGACATGTAGTTGCTATAGCTGAGGAGGAAAAAATGCATGTAGAGGAGGCACTCTTATTGTAGCATGAGGTTGAATGGTTTTCCAATGTCGATCTAGACACCTTATTTGGTGAGGGAATACCAGGCACATCCCCCATCATCATCCAAGAGGAAGAAGAGAAAGAGCCAGGAATGCACATGCCTTAATGCTTCTTATTATATCCTATTGCTTTAAGTTTGGTTTTCTTCCTAACCATTTGATGATTGTTATGCTTATAGTAGTTTCTAAGTTATCAATTTAGGTCCATATACCTAAGTTGCATGCAAAACCATGGGTAGAGGTCCCAGAAAAGGTAGAATTGATGCATGGGATGGCTAAGGACATCAATGACTAGTTGCATCAAGTTACACCTGAGATAGGTAAGGACTTTTTTTTACTCTTTAGTTATTTTGCTATGTCATATAGGCTTTATGTTATGGATATACTAGGTTTTATACTATTTTTATGGCTATAATTTTATGGTTATGTAGTGCCTTCTATGGAGTGGGACCCTAGCCAAGACATGGAGATTAACTCCTTGCTGAAGCTTCCCTTTGATGTCTCTAGTGTGCTCTTGAAGTTATATAAGATTACTACTGATCTAGCAATGTCATGTGCCAATAGTTCATGGGAGTTATAGAGGTCCAATGAATTCCTATGAAAGTAGGTTATGGACTTAAGGGAGAAAACGTAATGGCAAGAGAAGATGATCAAAGAGCTTGAGGATCACAAGGCGTTTATGGAAGGCCAAGTGACTAACTTAGGGGAATTGTAGATCAAGTATATGATGTGGATGCACTAATAGAATGCCATCAAGGAAAAAGTAGTGCTCTCATGTGAGATGGTAAAATAATAGTTGCAGATGAACCTCATCTTTGAGAAGGTTGAGGATTTGAATGATCATTATGTTTAGGTGCTAGAGTGAGGTAGGAAACAAAAGGACCATAAGAGATACTATAAAGATGATTGTGAGGCCAACATGAAGTGGCTAAAAAAGGAGTTAGTTGAATGGAATAAGAGAGAGCTATTCATTTAGGGGATCTAGGAAGAGATTTCCTATCAAATCATTGAGAGTATTCTCATGGTGGAGAAATCCCCCACTTCTCAAATTACCATTGTTGTAGGTGAGACCTTTATAGCTACTATTAACTAGGAGCCACCTACTTGGATCATAGTATATAGGACTAGCATCCTCATTTGCATTGATCTTGGGAATATTAATTAGGTCAATATGATAGAGAACTAGATCCTCCATCATTTGGATGATGGCCCTCCACATCTACTCCCAGAAGTCATGAAGCTAGGGCCCCCACATGTTTGATTCATTTTATGTTTTAGTTTTTCTTTTAAGTTATGGTTTTTGCTATTGGTTACTAACTAGCTATGTGTTGTTGTATTTCAAGCATTAGGAGACATCGATAGCCCTAGTGGCAAGGGTGGGAATGATCCACCACTTCCTCCTCTAGATGCCTTTTAGCATCCATCCACCTCTTATTGACTATTTGTTTTTATTTTTATGTTCATGGCTATTGTTATCCATGACTATGTTATAGATGGTTTCTATTAATTTTTAGACATTTTTCCACATAGTGTAACCATGGATATGTATGTTATAGACATTTTAAATTTAAATCTTTGGTTTCATTTTTGACTTCATATGTTGTTCTAGTAAGTGTTGTAAATGTTAAAAGTGTTGTGAATGGGTATGTTGGCATTTTTAATTATTAAATTAAATGTCTAATTGATGTGATGATAGGCTAAACAAAAATAATAATAAAAGAGACATTTTCCAGTTTTAGGCCACGGTAGGCATATGTTGTATTGTTTTACTAGTTTAAGGTCATGGTGGGCCATGTTATGTGATTGTTTCTGCTAGTTTAAGGTGATGGTAGGCCATATTGCCTGTTTAAAATCTTAGTGAGAAAATGTTGAAAGGAAAATTATAATTTTTTTTATGATATTATGTTTTAAAGTTTTTACGATTTTTTAGTTTATATCATGATAAACAAAGAAAATGTCAAAATAATTAAGGCTATAATAAATAAAAATGCAAATAAAATAAACTCCTAGGCTACATGTTACTTATGTAGGCTATTCCTAATCTTTGAACCATTAGGATATGTATAACGCCTTATCTACATAAGTTTGTACACACCATCCCCTTCATTGATGATGTTAAAGGGTAGTTGATCCCATGACACATCTCATTGTCCATCATTGTTATTCTTAGGTTGCTCTTCTCTCATGGGTTGGTGGACTTCATGGCTAGGAGTTTCCTCTTGAAGTTCCACTTTAGATCCTTGCTCTATGTTTACATTGTTAATAGCCAAGGAAACCATGCTATCATTGTGGATGATGATTTTACCTCCCTCGTAAGGAAGGTGAATTTCCTAGTTGATAGGTGAGGACACAGCTTGTAACTGAGCCAACCAAGGTATTCCAAAGATAAGATTGAACCTTGGCATCTCCTCCACCACCAAGACATTAGCGAGTATGTGAAATTGCTTCCCTACTATAAAGTCCAATGAGATAGATCCCTTGATAGTAACCCTTGATTAATTGAAGGATTTGAGAGCTAGAGTTGTTGTAGGTTGTATTTTCTTTGTTAAGCCCAAGCATTCAACAATGGTACATGGGATGACATTTTTTGATACTTAATCATCAACATGCATCCAATGCACCTTAAACTACCATACATGTATTGATATGAATATAGGAGTCTTAGTTAGTTCATCATTTTGTAGATTGGCCTTGATTTCACTAGTGCAAAATACTAGGGGTGTTGACTCCTTCTCCTTTGGTTAGGGAGGAACCATCACTACATGGATGGATTTCTTGTTAGTGGGGATGTCCTCACTAATAAGGATGAAAGTCAACAATTTGACTAGCATCTCACAATGTGTCATGGAAGTCATGGTTAGGTCATAGAAGCTTAGAGTTATACTCTTTTGGTTGATGGATTACCTAACATGATCCATCACATTGAGAAAGTTTTTATCATTGGCCATGGGCTTGTCACCCCAGTTGTGCTTTACTTCCTCCATGCACCCCAAAATGTGAACTTTGACTTTAGTTGGTTGTTGTTGGGGCTTCTCCTCTTTGTTTTTGCTATGGGTTGCAGGGCCCTTCTATTACTTGTTGGTTGAAGAAGGTTGAGCGGAGGAGGTCATGGGTATAGCCGAGAGGGGAATGGACTTCTGTGGGTTCACTTATTTTTTTTCCGTCATCAACTTTCACCCTTGTTACCATACTTTTGCTTATGCCCCTTCCTTTTCTTCATTCAAGTCTTTTGATTGTTAGTCATTGGTTGTGAGGAAGAGGCAATAGCATTAGTCCCCACAAGAGGTCATTGCATGGTCATGTTAGTTGGTTAGGTTATGGATGGTGGGGTTGTCTTAGGCTGGGCTAACCTGAAGACAAAAGGTCTCCTTGGAGATGCTCGCAATAGTACTCTCACCACAAAAGGGTCTCTTAAGCTAGTGGAAGCTAAAGAGGCCCTTTCATCATGAGGGGGTACAAAGATCCTGAATGGTTCCCTCATTGGTCTACAATCTTCATCAAAGTTGAATGCTAAAATAGCATAAGGATTTTTATTAGCATTCCACAGGTCCTTGTATACTTTCATCAACTAATTTTGTGGTTGGACTAGGTTGGAAGCATTTAAGACTAGCTCTCTCCTATCTATCATCTTCTGTAAGTCATTCTTTAGTGTGAGGTAGAAGTCTATGTCATGACCAGGCAGTTGGTAATAGTGGTAAAAGCAATCTAATTTGAAGTACCTACACAATTTAGGATCATCTTTTATTTCTTGAGTAGGGTCCTTGGCTATTTTTCATGATCACTCATGCTTCTTTTGTGCAACTTTAGTCATATATTTGTAATACGTGCACCCACTCTTTAACAGTTGATCTAGCAACTTAGATGGTTTCAAAGGTAAGGTAGTGTATTTGCTTTGGTCTTTTTTCTCAAAACATGGCCTAGTTGTAGTCGATGCAGTGGTTGTAAATGTTGATGGTTGGTTATCGTGGTTATTAGTGGGGGCCTTGGGTGGGTTATTCCTTAGCCCTTGGTTAGTGGTCTTTGCTTCTTTGGTCATAGTTGCTATGATCCTGTCACTTTGTTTATTCTTTTCCTTTTTCTTTCATGTATGTTGATTTTTATATTCTACATTGGCTAGGTCATGATTGGCCTCCATAGCATATTCTATATTCTTGGTTTTGGAAAATGCTTGGCTAAGGGACCAGGGATCAAGATAGTAAAGTTTTGATTTGATAAAGTCATTAACCATCCACTTTAATATGGCCAAAAGATGGGTTTTAGATATGGGCTCTGGTATTTTGTTCAATAGTTCATTCTACCATTGGATGAACTTTTGTATAGGCTCACGGGATCCCTACTTGACCTTCATGAGTTGGTCAAATGTGGTGTCTAGCTTCAAGTTATGCTTGAAAAGGTTAATGAACTAGACTATCAAGTCCTCAAGAGAGGATATGGATCCTCTAGGTAGTGCAAGGTACTAATCAAGAACTTTTCCAATCAAGGACATAGAAAAAATCCTCATGATAGTATGAGGCCATGGCTACAATAGTAAACATTGAGATCTAAAGGTTAAAAGGTGAGCATTAGGATCACCTTCTCCATTGTATTTGCTAAACTAGGGAATAGGGATAGTAGGAGGAAGTGTCAAGGATACGACCACAGGATTGATGAGATCATCTTAGTAGAAATCCATAATCTTGACACTTTGGGAAGTAGAGGGTTTGAGCCTCTTTGACTCCTCCATCACATCCTGGGTCATTTAGAAGGCTTGTTCCAATTCTTGTGGTGGCCCTAATGGCTAATTTATTTGTACATATGGTAGTGGCATCTATTGTGAGGCTTGTGGCCTTGCTATTGGTAGCAAGATAGAAGGAAGTGGTTGCAATATGGTCATAGCTTGTGGGCCAAACAAGTAAAAGGATGTTTATGCTAGTACCTGAGGCACAAATGTGATAAAGGAGGTGTGTGACTCTTGAGTTTCTTGGGGTACTATGGTGGATCCCATAAAGTGGATTTATAGTGCTGAAAACCACCATCGATGGCTGCACAGATTGAGGTTGTATGGAAAAAGGAATTGATGGGTTATATGTCATGGGTTGTGGCATCAATTAATTTTGATGCATGGCTATGATTGATGTGGGGTTAGCCATGGTAGGATAGGAGGGAGTGGAAGATGGTAGTACCATGCCCATGGAGAAAACAAAGGCATGAGGAAAAGTTAGAGTGGCCTTATGTATTTCTTTTCAGAACAATCTCGCCAAGATGTTTTCTGGCTTAGATTCTACCCTAAATTCATCCTCCTCTTCCTATTTCTTCTTTGAGCTATGCTTATCATCCTCTTCCTCCATCTTAATCAATTAGTCTATGATGCCTACATAGATTTCATTGAGAGGTATTTGGTCATAGGGGGAAGGGTTGTACTCTTTTCCATTGTGATGGATGAGTTTAAACTTCCTTTTGGCTTTTTCTTTGAAATGTGGCATGAGCATGCCTATCTACATTTTGGTACAAATGTAGTTATGTTGATCTTCATTTATAGCCACAAAGTCAAGGCTTTTCCCCCTAACGCTTGAAGACTACCTGCATTCTATGATAGTAGGGTCTTTGGGATCATAGACCCTCATGGATTATTGGCTAGGACCTTTTCCAATGAAGGTGAAAGGCAATTTGGTGGACTATTGGAAAGACATGGTTATACTGCTAAAAATGGCTTAACATAGATTATAAAAGGAAAAGATAGAGATAAATCCCAATAAGTGAAATTCAAAAATAGTCAAAGAAAGAAAAAATGGCTGAAAATGGAGTAGCTTCTATAATTAGTGTGTGGGGGGTAAGGTGGGTTTATCCCTTTACCAAAAATAGAAAGCTGGGAAAGTTAGCAACAAGCCTCATCCACGTTGGTGCCTTAACTACCTCTATGATGGGTATGGAAAGGGGGGAAAGAAGGGGATGAGACAATTGAAATCTCACACCTTTTTAATCCAACATTGATGAGGGGGAAGAGGCTAAAAGCCAAAGTGGAAAGTTGGTGTTTTTCAACTAGACCTTGGTTTTAGCAGGCTACCAGTTTTCTTAGCTAGGAAAGATGGGGGGAAGCTGACTTTTGAAATTTTGATGGCTTTTGGAAGGGTTGCACTAGTCACTTTGGAAACTAAAAGAAATTAGCAGCTAAAATAAAAAATGATGGAAGGTTTCAATGCTATCTTGGGTAGGAAAAAAATCATAGTAAGTTCTATGAAAAACCAACACCTAATGGTCCACAACTTTCATGCTATAGTTTTGGTCACAAAGGGAAGAGGCAACATTAACTTTTTAAAAGTTTTAACTACAACAAATCAGAAAAAGACTTCCAAATTAAAATGTTGGCTATTGGGAAGATAGATTATTTATCAAGAAATTAGGTGAAGGCTCTTCTTCTAGTGCTAGAAAACTATTACAATAAAAAAATCGATCACTAGAAAGTTGAGATATTTGACGAAGAAACCTCAATCTAGAATCGCTAGGGCCTCCAAGAAATGAAATTGCAGGTGCCATGGATGGTATGGTAGATCATCTAGAAACTTACAAAATGCAAAATAAATGATGTAAGAATAAAGAAAATGCAAATATGGAAATCACAAGTAAAGTAAATTACACACACTCTAAAATTTGAAACTTTATTTAAATGAATAAAGATTAAGTTTAGGGATGTGTACAAGAGTTTCCCATGAGATATCAAAAGGGGGTTCACTAGTGTAGGAGTTCAAAGCTTGTTGAAGCCAATGTGATTTGCTCCATGATCTAGATACTAAGCCACTCTTGATTTTTTTGAACCTTCTCTGCTACAACTTCAGATTTGCAACTTGGATCACTACTGAGGGGTTAAAAAAGCAAGAAATTTGATAGCCATATTACTCCATGTTGGGGGTTGGGAGTCCCAAAAATGCAGCATTGACACCAAAAATCCACAAGTATTAGGTGTGGGGAAGGTGGGGAGGGGGTTGAGAAGGTAACAATGGTTTCATGCTGGGAGGCTCCAAGAGGCTGCATTTTTGCAAGGTTGGAAGAGGTCTTGGAAGATAAAATTGCTATGTGCTTGAAAATGCAATAGTGTGTAATTGCCAAAATTGTGGAACTTGTAAATGGTGTTGGGGTTTTGGTTTTATAGGTTTTTCATCATGATTCTTATTGCAAATTGGTTGATAGGTTAGCTACAAATTTCTACCTTGTACAAGTGAGATGGGTACCCATATTTGGGGGATTACCATATATGGTAAGTGATTAACCCCCATGGCCATTCTATATACTATAAATAGTAATGGGAGATACCTTCGATGTTGGAGATAGATCTTCCATGCTAAGCCTTCTTCCATCATTACTAAAGTGGTTGATCATCTTTGAGGTCACTAAAATGCAAAAATATTGCTCATGTCACTTTCACACTGGGGGAGAGGATTTTCAACACTGGGGTAAAAAGTCTTCATGTTGAGGATGATCATTTCCATGTTGGGATAGAAGAAAAAACTCTTCCATGCTAGGTATTATGTCTCCCGATACTTCTCCATGTTGAGATCTACCTCTTCATGCTAGGGGTAGGTGAGATTTTCCCCTGTAGGTGTTTCCAAAGTAGAAAAGTGTATACACCCAATAAAACCCATAAAATTGTCATTTTGGCATCCCAAAAGGCATTTTTGATCTCCCATGCCCAAATATAGATACTAGGTGACTTTTTTTCCACTTGGGGAATGAGGCTTTGATCACTTATGTAGCATTTTTCAGCTCAAAAAGTATAAAATATGTGAGATTTCCCCCCATGGATTATAATCTTCACATTTACAATGAATTTTTACCTCAAGTTTCATGGGGTGAAGGATACATGGTGAAAAATGATTATAACATGCAAAATTTCATGGTGTTTCAGTTAGGTTCTGGTGAATCCCACAACTTGAGAAATTCATAACTTGTGTTGGGGTTCTAGCCATCTACAAGACCATGATTCATGATTTAGTTATGATCAAGGACCATGACATTGTCATGACCCATGGTATTCATTAGTACCTTCATAAAAAATTACAGTAAACATGCAATAAGTTATGGTGATGAGAAATGCCACCAAATATGCATGAAAAAACACTAGAAAAACTAGAAGTAATAGAAAAAAACTAAAATTAGAGCATGAATGTTACAAGAGATATAGCTCCAAAAATTTTTGCATGTAAATGAAATTACAAAGATGATAATTACCACATTAACATCATAACAACGTAAAAATATTGAGACTAGTTGCTCTACCTTTACAATTTAGGAGACCTGCAATACATAAGGTTAGACCTACCACAAAATAAGAAAATATAAAGATCACTAACAAGAGTGCTTAACTGACAAGAATGGGTAAAGAATGCGTGTAAAACAAAAATCCTAACTTTATATACAATCCCTAGGTTTTTCCATGTTAACATATAAATAATACTTCACAACAAAATATTCAATTAATAAATTCCATAATATAAGAAAAGCTCACCCAAAGTCCTAGCATATTTTAGAAACTTCCAAGTTGAATAAAGAAGAAATAGAATAAATCTTGAGAGAAATTTTATAAAAGAATAGTATTTCTAAAATATCCAACAACTAGTTCATAGCATGTAGCACCATCCTAACAACCTAGTCTTAGTAAGAAAATAACAAGATATCAATCATTTCTAAATATAAATAAAATATATATGTATAATTATATATTTTTAAATTATATTAGATGTTTCAAAAAATAGAATACTTAGAGAATAAATTTACAAATTATAAAAAGGAAATTTTTAATAAAAGGTTTATTAAAGATTCTCAAAATAATATATAAATAAAATACATGAAAGGTCATAAGATCAAATCCTTATTAGCATTAAAAAATTAACAAAATAAATAAGCTAAGACATAGGTTAATAAAAGAATAATAAAGCATAAACCATAGGTTAGGAACATAGGGTGTTACATCCTCCCACCACTTTCTCAAGGAATCTTCGTCTTGGAAGATTAGAGTGGTAGGCACACCATTTTTCAATTTACATTAAGCTTCTAGCAAGTGGTAGTTCATGTCATTGCAACATTCTTTCCTTGAGGAACTTTCATAATGTCATATGGTTTATTTTTGGGGTTATTTTTGATGGGTTCTTTATCTTCCTTGAACTTAGGAAATGTCTCCTTCATGTGACTAGGTTTCTTATAATAAAAAAAAGTCCTCACATCACCTTGACCATTAGGTTGATAATAAGTTGGAAACATTTTATATGATTCTTCTTGTTTATTTCTTGGGACTTTGTTCCTTCTCTCATTAGTTCTAGTTAGAGGATCCTTCTTTGGAAGTTTCTTAGTTGAAACATCTTGGATTCCATCTTTTATCTAATATCTCTCCATCTATTATATGCACATGCATGCTTCCTCATATTTTGTTATAGAAAAATATGACAATTGGTGTTTTATAAATGGACTTAGGTACTTTAAAAATATTTTTCATCTGATTCATCATCTTTTACAATATGTGGAACATATTTAATTAATCTAAAAAATCTACTATTAATGAGGAGCTTCCTTAGATTCCATAATCCAAACTTACTTAAGTGCAAAGAACAAACAGAAACTCATCATGAAATAAAAAAATAAATGGACTTTATTCTTCCTCATAGAAGATGATTACAATGCATAAAGGAAGAAAATACACTCACAAGGAGATATAATTCATTAATGAAACCATTACAGTACTTTCAATATAAGTTAGATAATCAAGGATGATCACACATGCTCTCAATTTCTCAAGAAGATGTCTCTTACAATTTGTCAAGAATAGGTTAGTTTGAATTGAGTCTTGGACCTTTTCTCTTGTGTCTTTTTGGTTTTTTATAGCTTTTCCAAGTGCTTTTTTTCCTTTCCAAACATTGTAATACCTTGAAAATTGCACATTTTCTTAAAAAATGATCTTAATCAAGATTGTGAATGGCTATGAATTGTAGTATCCTTACAACTATCTTCTTGTGTTAATATTACATCCATGTAAGAGATGGCATGTCGTGCAAACAACCTTCAACAAGTTAAGAAGCAAAGGAAGTAAAAAGAAGATTTGCATTTATCATTATCTTAAGCTAGAAGATAAAATGATTTTTATTTTATTTAAATGAATTGATGACTGAATGTACTTTTTTTGTTCAAAATTTATCATCTTTTTATATTATTGTTTAATTTTATAATTGAAAAATGTCTTTTTATTAACCTCAAATATGGCCTTAATCTTTTTCTATAAATTTTATGTCCATATATTAATATGGTGAACTAGTTTTGAAGAAATAAAATCTTACTACGAATTTTTTTACCTCAATTGACTATTCATCTTTCTAAATTTTAATTTTTCTTTATCCCATCTAATCCTATCCTCACAAAGATTTGTAAGAATTTGGTTCAGATCACCATCCTATCAAGTCAAGCATTCATCATTATCTTCTATTAATTTAACATTCAATTTTCACTAAGTCTAGATATTATGAAAGATAATACAATATGATAGAAAATTGGAAAACTAACTATATTTAATTAATGTAAGAGAAGATTACAATAGTATTCCACAACTTACAACATCCAAATCACTCACAAACGCTTCACGATGCTACAAAGCATGAGGCTCTACAACCACACAGATATTGCTCTTAATATAAGGCACAACTAAATAAGAATCTCTCCCATAACTCAGAATTGAGATCTTAACATATAAGCAAGAACACAAGAAAGATAGGCTAAACACATACATAATTAATCTTGGAGCTACAACCCAATCATGCATTCATGCAATGTTCTATCATTACATATCTTGCTAACTCTCCCTTACAAAAATATAAAATAGTCATAATATTTATGCAAAAACCAAGATAAGAAACATAGAAATATTTTCCCAAGCTTAACTTGAATATTCACATTGTTTCTAAATTTTTCTATATTTTTTGTCTATTTTCTAATGGGAAACTCAAAATTCATAAGCTTCCCTAACCTATTGGATCATCTTTGGTCTTCCTTGGGATATCTATATATTAAGAACCACTTGCAAATGAGACATCTTTAAAACTTGGGAGATGTATACTACACATGATATAAGTCTTTGTAATAGTAGAGACATATCTCCATAGACATCTTCACAATAGTAGAGATGTCTCAGCAAAGACATCTCTAGTTTAGGAGAGACATCTTAGTTTTGGGAGAGGAATCTCTAGTTCTTGCTAGATGTCTATATCATCTCCCAGGCATCTCTTGTGAAGAATTATCTCTTGGTCCAAATATCTACATAACCTTCAATACATGTTCAAAAATCTCAAAACCTATAAAAATCATCTATAGAAAATAGAATAGGAAATTGGAAGACATGTCCCTAGACTAGCTCTCCTATCATTCAAAAAGCCAAATAATGTGAACAAGGGAGTAGGAATAGAATTGATTCCCAACTTAAAGATTTTGGTCTCATGGATACATACAATATCATAGATAGATTAAACCTTCTAATGAATCAAGTATTCATTCCTTTTAACTTCCCAAGTACTTGAAGCTTCACTATGCTTGAGTATGATTACCTTTCTCTCCATTGAAGGCTTGGACGGATTAATAGTTCCCTTCAAATTATCAATGCTATGTTGTATGGTTTCCTCATCAACCAGTCCATGGTAGTGCATAAGATCTACAACATTAAATACAAAAGACATACCAAAATCATTGATCAAGTTAATCTCAAAAGCATGATCATTAATTTTGATCTTGATTTTGAAAGGATCCATCTTCTTAACTTTCAACTTGGAGAAGTTGATAGCTCTCAATATATTCTTCTTCAAGTGCAACCAAACTATATTACCAGTAGGAAAGACATGCTTTCACTTATCCTCATTCCTCTTGAGGAATCTCTCTTTATTCTTCTTCTCCAACATTTCCTTCACTTGTTCATGAACATCTCTCATCTCTTGCACAAAATCAGCACTAAGTTGAGCTTCACCCTCAAATTTCTTCAAATTGTTAACAATTTTAGGAAAAAAAATCAGAACTTACCTCAAATGGAATTTTATCAATGACAACATCAAAAGAATTATTATAGGAAAATTAGCATTACATTGAAAAACTTCCCAAATCTTAGACTATCAATCACAAAAACACCTTAATATATTCAGCAGGGATTTATTTACCACCTCCATTTGGCCATTAGATTATGGATTATATGGACAAGAAAAATTCGACTTTGTCCCTAAATTTTTTCAAAGGAACCTTGAAAAATGATTAGTAAATTTTGAGTCTCTATTACTAATAATGTTCAAAGAAATTTCATGCAACTTCACATGTTGGAAAATTTATTTTTTCATATGATAAGAATCACTCATCTTTTTGCATAGAATGAATTATGTCATCTTGGAAAATCTAGTCACAATGATAAAAACGACATTGTTCCCCCTTTTGATTTTTGAAATACCACTCACAAAATCCATTGACACACTTTCCCATGGATCATTGGGAATAGAAAAATCCATTTAATGTTAATCCACTCATTTATCTCCTTTGAATTTTTGATAAGTCAATTACTCCTTCACAAATTTTAAAACTTTAGTTACCATACCTAGCCAAAAATAGTATCTACATACAAGTTCCAATGATTAATCCTTGCCCATTTAACCTACCATGCTACAATAATGCTTTTCAAATAAGATCTTTTTTTCTAAAATTAGAATTAGAAATCCATACCTTCTCAATTTTAAATGATAGTTCATCTAGAATATGATAGTTCTTCCATCGGTCTATTGTACTCAGTAATGGTTCCTTGATGCTTTTTCAAAAATAGCCAAAATAATAACCTACTCAAATAAATAAGCAAAATCACCCATATCTTCCACATAAAGTACGCTAAAATTAATCGCATGCATCCTAGATAATGCATCATCGACTAGATTGACTTTTATACTTTTGTGTTCCAATAAAAAATTGAATTCTTGTAACTATGCAACCCACTTCATGTGCTTTGCACTTAACATCTTTTGAGAATTAAGAAATTTTAGTGCTTTTTGATTCATCATCAAAGTGAACTTCCTGGGCAACAAGTAATGTATCTAATGCTTGATTTCTTAAAGAATAACATACAAATCCTTCTCATATATGCCATATTTTTACCCTGAATCATTCCAATTTTTTGACAAGAAAGTAATAGGTCTACCTTCTTGTGAAAGTACCCAACCAATGGAAAGTTCACTTGCATCTACTTCCACCTGAAAAATCTTCTCAAAATATGGAATTAGAAGTACTAGTTCATTGGTTATTTAAACTTTTATCAAGACAAAGCTTCTTTGGGTTTCAAAATTTCACTTGAATTCTTTATTTTTTAGTATAGTAAACATAGGTCAAGAAATACCACTGAAATTTTTTATGAACCTTCAATAATAACTTGCTAAAGCAAGGAATGGTACTAGTTCCCCAACATTTTTAGGATCTTTCAATATCTTATACTCATTACCTTGGTAGCATTCATTTGAATTTATTTTTTAGAAACCACATTTCCAAAATATGTTATTGCCCTCTTGAAGAAATGTTCTTTACATTGATCACAAAATGTGCCTTCTTTAATTTTAGACACACTCTCTTCAAGTGATCCAAGTTCTTCTCCTCATTATAGAAAAATATCATCAAAAATAAAATATAACACTTACCAATCAAGTCCTTTATCACATCATGCATTAGTTTCATGAATGTAATAGGCCCATTTATTAGCCCAAATGGCATCACCAACCTATCAAACAATTCATTTGATGTTTTGAATGATGTATTCCATTCATCAATAGGCTTAATTTGAAATTGATGAGAATCGCTTTTCAAATCAATTTTTTAAAATGAATTTTGCATTGGTAGTAAATAAAGGATATCATCCATCCTTGGAATAGAAAACTTGTACCTCATTGTTATCTTGTTCACTACCCTAGAATCAATGCACATCCTCCATTCATTGTTGTCCTTCTTTTGCACAAGTACTACTAGACCTGCATAAGGTGAAATGGATTTTCTCAATAAGTCATTTGCAACTAACTTTTCTACATGCCTTTGTAACTCTACCTACTAATTTGATACCATCTATTATGTTCTCTCTTTTCAAATGGTAAAACCAAGAATAAAATCAATTAGGTACACATCCAATTCCCCCTTGAATACTTTGGGAAATTACTTCTTCAAGCCTAGCATATCTATTGGAAGTTCTACCTACATATCATCATGATTAAAAGAAAATGTTGATACAAAAACAAAACCAAAATTAGTTTTATCATGGTCATTAATGTATTCCCTATCTCCATGAAGGATTAAGAAAGCATTAAGTAAGCTTTGCTACCTTATTCAACTGTTACTTATTCAACTATTATAGGAATTAACTCATGGATTCTTTGAAATCTAGCTAGACTTCATAGATTTTCTTCTTAATCAAATTAAGCACCATTGTAAAAATTCCAAGATCTAAGAAGACTTATATTAGCACAATTAATTTGAAGCACATCACATTGCAAAACATCATGAAAACTCTCAGTTTTAAATTTTAAAGCATATTGCTCTACCACCTCTTGAGAGTAATCCCTAGATAATCAATGTATCTTTTAGAGTCTAGGATAAGGATTAGTTACCAAAACTAATCTAGCAACTACCATAAATGAAATAACATTTTCTTGTGCTCTTCGATTAGTCAAAATATGAATCCATTCACTTCTAAGTAAACATCTAGCCCTAATTTGAAAAAAACATTTTCTAGTAGGAATGGTTTCTTATATTCACATTCCTCATGAATTCATAAGAATTTAATTTAGAAAATTTCTTAATATTGGGAGTATTAGAATTAGCTCTTTGAAGAGCTTGAATTTATTTATCCTCCACCTCCATGGTTTGTACATATTTTCCCTTGGCTAACTTAAGAGGTGGACATTTCCATTGCTTGTTTTCTCATTCTTTATACTTGAAGCACTGAATATTGGATGAGTTTCTTCCTTAACCCTTGCCTCCCTTTCCTTGGTTATTCTTTTATTTTCACTTATTTTCACCCTTTTTTTGTCTTTTTTTCATGGCTTTCATCTTTGTATTTAGGTTTGGACTTAGATCCCTTCTTAGATTTACATTCTCATTTCTTCCATTAGAAGCTTATTTGTCCATATTACCAAATCCATTAAGTTTCTTTTTTACCTTGAGTGAAATGTTATAAGCCTCATCAAGATTTTGAAGCTTATAGAATTACAAATCTTGCTGATACATCATTATGAGACCTCCTAGAAACATTGTAGCTTGTTTCTACTCCTCTTGGTTCACCTTAGGTTGATGAAATAGTTCAAAAATTTGGTGTAAATATCCTTAACATATTTATCATCTTGCCCTAGAAATTTCAACCTCATGAAATTTCCTCCTTAAACTATATTTCGTTAGGTTTTAATCTATGATAGTTTGGCCATTTGGTATTTCAAAAGCTTGGGACTACTTTTTCTACCAAGTAGAAGTCACACCTTCTAATATGATTTGCTATCTCTTCCAATTCAAAGGTCTTATTAAGTTTCTTCAACCAACTTGAAAAGGTCTTATTAAGTTTCTTCAACCAACTTGAAAAAATTTTGGTACCATCTACGTTATTAAAAGTCTTTAGTTATACATGTGGATATTTGAGAGCACTTATGAATGTTCTAGAAAGCCTTGCTTCATCTTCCTCATCAAGCTTACAATGGGAAGTAGTGGCCAATGATGGAGCTCTTGAAATTTTAACATAAGAAACCAGATTTCATCCCATTGGAATCCTTGGATAATGGGTTTTTACACTCCCATAGCTAGATTGTCCTTCCTTATCATTACCTCCAACTCGCTACAAAATGATTTTTGTTACCATTTGAACATGGATGCTCATCATCTTAACATGTCTAAATATGGCTCAAACTTGCATTTCTTTCTACCTTGACATTGATCTTATCCTATTAAGAAACCATTAATTAAAAGATATATTTTATGATTTCCATGTATTTATTTAATAAGTTTAACTATTTATTCTAGGAACCATCTAAATTTGAAGAAATCCTCAACCAATTTAAAGTAACAATCAACCAAAAACCTATTCTAATCTTTAATACTAATAACACTAGAGTAGGTTTAAATCTAATAATTTAACCTTCAGTTTCCACTAAATCCAAATATTATGAAAGATAATTTAATATTCTAGAAAAAAAGAAAACTAAATATCTTTAGTTAATGAAAAGAATATTACAAAAAAGATCCACAATCCACAACATTTAAATCACTTCCAGAAACTTAACAATGCTGCAAAGCATAAGGCTTTATGATCATACAATGATTATCCTCAATGTAAGGAAAAATAAAATGAGGATCTCTCCCAGAACTTAGCATTGATATCTCTACATATAAATAAGAACATAAGAAGCATAGGTCAAACACACACATAAATGACCTTGGAACTATAACCTAATCATGCACTCATACAATGTGTTCTCATGATATCTCTTGCCAAGTCTCCCTCATAAAAACATGAAAAAACCATAATATTTATTGTAAAGCCAAGATAATTTTTTTTTTTGTATTTTTATATCTTGTTTTGGCTATTTCCCACATTGAAACTATGCATTTAGAAGTTTCCTTGACCATACAGGTTATCTGTGGCCTTTCTTTGGACTTCTTTCTATCAAAAATTGCTTGTAAGAGAGACGTATTCAAAAGTTGGGGGATGTCTCCTACACATGAGAGACATCTCCATAATAGTTAAGACATCTCACTAGAGAAATATTTGATTTAGGAAAAACATCTCACTTGAGACATATCAATTTCAAGAGATATGCCTCCACTTCTTTGAAGACATCTCTAATATCTTCAAGATGTCTCTTATGAAGACTCAAATCTTAGTTTGATGTAGGAACACCTCTTTCAATTTTCTTTTCTCTATCATACAAATGGTTTTTATAGGTTTAAATATCTAGGAATATGTCTTGAAGATTAGAAAGATGTCTTTGCCATGAGCTAGGTCTTCATAGATGTCCCAGATACAAAGGAGATGTTGTAGCTAGAGTGGAGATGTATCAAGGAAGACATCTCATGTGAGACATCCCAAACCTAGAGGAGATGTGTTAGCTTCTAAGAAGACATATTCCATTAGCTAGAGATGACTCTCTTGAATATTATATTTTTGTAGAAGATATCTTAACAAGATTCAAGATGATCTATATGGATAGGGAAACTTCTAAATTTGCAGTTTCACATTGGAAAATAGCTAGGAGAAGATAGAAAAAGATAAAAATCATGTATAATAGTCAAGTTGAACGCCATGATATTATAATTTCTAGGATTCTTATATTTATTTTTCAATAAATATTATTATTTTTTTATGTTTTTAACATGGATATTTGGCAAGAGAACGTCATGAGAGCACATTAATTGAGTGCATGATTTGGTTGCAACTCCAACATTAATTTTATGTGTATTGGCTTTTGTTTTCTTACAGTCTTTCTTGTGAGTTGATACCTAAATTTTGATTTGTGAAAGATATTATCTTTGTATTATTCCTTTCATTAACAACAATTGTGTTATGGTTATAGAGCCTCATGCTCTCCAATATCATTTAAATGTGTGAGTGTTTTGAATGTTTTATGGTTGAGAAACCACTATTGTAATCTTCATTTCAATAATGGAGGAGAGCTATTTTCTAATTTTGTAGCATATTGAGTTATATTTTTATAATATATATATTTAGTAGGAATTTAAGGTTAAATTAATAAGAGCAACCTACTTTAGCATTATTGGTACAAGAATGTTAGGTTGACTGTTTCTTGAACTTGGTTGAGAACTATCAATTTAAATGGTGTCAAAGAAGAAATAATTCAAAGCACTAAGTAGAGACATGGAGAGAATGAAGTATTATTTTAACTAATTATTACTCATCTGGATAAGATCAATCAGAAGATAGGTAGAAATTCCAATCCCATCCATATTCTAACTCATGAAGATGACAAGGATTCATGTTTAGAAAGCGAAGAAGTTTCCTAGTTAGATGAAGGGAATGATGAGAAAGGAAAATCCATATATGAGGGTATAGAAACCCATTAGCCAAGGATTCTAATGGAATAAAATCCATTTCCTTATATTAGAGTTTTAAGAGCCCCATCAGCAGTTACTACTTCTTCTCTTGAAAATATTGATGAGGAAGATGAAGCAAGGTTGGCTAGAGCATTCAGAAATGTTGCCAAAATTTCATATGTAGAATTGAAGACTTTCAATATGTGTAGATGGCATCAATACTTTCTCAAGTTGGATAAAGTTACTTGACAATATTTTTGAGTTCCAAGAGCTACCAAATCAATTATGGGTACCTATTGTTAAATCTAGATTACAAGATATAGCTTCTACTTTGTGAAAATTGGAATCCTAAGATCATGAATTAAAATATGGATAACCTTTTGGGAATTAAAACCTAATGAAATATAGGTTAAGGGGGAAATTTGAATAGTCTTCTCAAAGACAAGAAACCATTATGAAGTTGCAATTCTGAAGGCAAGATGACAAATATGTCAACGCTTTTTATATCAAATTTTGTTATTTATTTCTTCGAGATAAAGTAAACTTGGAGGCATATGAGTAGGATTCAATCTTTATATGAGGAATTAAAATGAAATATTAGTATGAATTTAAATTCTATGATCCTCAAACACTTCACCAGGTTTATGATTTGGTGCTTATTAGCAATCGTTTGGGACTGGACTACCAACATTGGATGCCTTCAATCTCTCATGACTAGGGTCATGGGATCAAAGGTGTTCTTCAAATAGAGTTTAGGTGTTGGCTATTCTTGGGTAATATTAAGGCCTAGATACCTTTAAATAAACTTAATAGTTATAAAATAAACTAGTCATGAGTATGTGCTTGTTGTTGCAAATGTTGAAATGGTTGGATTGTGTATAAAACTATAATTGGCTATCATAAAAGAAATTCATATATCTTTGTCAAATACTATGAGTTTTTGAAGATTCATATTTTCTCTACTCACTTAGCCTATATGGTTCCTATAGTATGTTACTTTTAACAAATAAAATCTTACAAAAATATTTAAGAAAAATTCTCTCAATCTGCTCTTAATTTTCCCTAGATAGAAAGTTCCATAAGAAAACTAGAAATAGAGCAAGATTCAATGGACTTAGAAAGATAAAAAAAAAAAATCAAAATTGCATGAAATCTCAAATATTTAAATAAGATAAATTAACATGAGGAACCACTTCACATTAAAGATATTCCTAATTCAATAACTATGAATTGTCCAAACCTTTTGAGATCAAGAAGTAATTTCACAAAAGACAATCTTATTATACTACCAAAAATGTTGTGTAAATGAAACAGTACAAGTTTCTATTTTGGCTGGTTAATAGTTTTCAAAGATTGCATTCAACAGATCGTTCAAAAATTTTGACAATTTTAAGATTGACATACCAAGGCAATACACTTTAAAAATAAATAAGCTATTTTAATTCCATCAAAATACCAATGATTTTCCTAGATTATCTATGCTAAAAGTAGCCAATTTCATTAAGACATTACTATTAAATTATTCTTGAGGCTTTTCAATAACATTAGATCTTCTATAAAAAATCTTAATAGGAGTCTAATATTGCATAAAAATAGAGCTATAAAAGCAACCTAAGACAAACCCCAAAATTAAATGCCAAGCATGATACTATCTAAACTATTAGATAAGCAAGAAAAACAAAATGGAAATAAGTGAATTCATAGAATTAGAACAAAGTAGTTGAATTGATAAATTACCAAGCCATCTTACAAGCTTCAATATCTTCTTCTTGATCGTTTCCCCACCAATTCCCCTTAAAATCTAGCCCTGAAGCCCTTTTTATATTGACTTTTGGTTGGTTACAATAATCATGAAAAATTAAGGGTAGTTATAAAAATTATGGTAGTTAGTTGTAACTACCATAGAGAAAAATGCTATACTTGACAAGTGTGTGGTAGTTACAACCACCATGGTGACTAGGAAGCTATGATTGACAAGTGTTTGGTGGTTATAACAACCATAGTAGTTAATTATAACTACCATAGAGAAAATAGGTATGGTTGCCAAGTGTTCCATTTTGTGGTTACAACATCATGGGAAATTAAAATTTGATGTCAACCACTAAGGAAAGTTATAATCAATATGGTAGTTAGTCATAACTACCATAAATATTAAAAATTATAATTGACAAATGTTCAATTTACATGGGACTTTGAACAAGTTTCCCATAATTTTTCATTCCTTTTAAATATTAATAAATTTTTAATTTTAATTTCTTAATAAGAATATATTATCCTTAAAGCCCAAAAACTGTGAGTATCTATCAGAATTGTGATGTTGGAAAAAAAATTATGTAGAAAACATAGGTTAATAAGAATATATTATCCTTTAAGCCCAAAACGTTTGACTATCTATCAAAATTGTGATGTTGGAAAAAAATTATGTAGAAAACATAGGTTAGATGACACAATAACAGAATTGCATAAGGAATCAAAGATGCAGAAATAAATCAAAACTAACCACTAGCCATTGTTGCCTTTGTTTGGACTTTTCTTTGTGAGTGTTTTGATTATTCTATCACATCAACGTTCAACAATGATGGTGTATGTAGACTCTGAGCATTTATGATAGGGACCAAAATTGTAACATTGTCGTGATTTCTTCTAGTGCCTTTTTTCTTCCATTAAGAAAATTTTATAGGCTAGAAAAATGTCAATTAACAAAGTTTTAGTTTAAATGGTAAATATGAGACCACTCTTGTGGTAACTATTACAAACCATTGATTTTCCCATAATGGTCACTTTTACGGAACCATTACAAACCATTAGTTTTCCTGTAGCGGTCACATTTATGAAACTATTACAAACCATCGATTTTCTTTTAAATAGTTACATTTTTACACTTTGTCTCCATATTTAAATTAATATCAATAAAATCCAAATTTCAAGAGATGAATACATAAATCATGGTGATAATTGCTCTGAATGTGAGTCTTGGCTTCTATGTATTACAATGTATTATCTCTTAAATTTAATTACTTATATGGCAACTCAGCTTTATGAATAAACCCAATGTTCATTTTAGGTCATACCATATGTGAATCTTCTCTAATAATTGTATGCACAATCTAAATATGAGAAAACATCACAATTGAATAAGAGTTTTCATGAAAACTGTAAAAATTTTTGTACAAATTACAGAATGGAACCAAGTCCCATCTGAACTACATGATCATTAAATAATTTTCATGGAAATCCTTTTGTCAAAGGATTAGCTATCATCAATTTAGTGCTTATATTCTCAATGATGTCTTTTTTTTTCTTAACATGTTCCCTTATGGATAAGTAGTTTCTATCGATGCATTTACTTTGATTACCACTATTATTATTCTCAACCATAAAGACAAAAGCTGAATTTTCATAAAACATTCTTAATGACCTATATATAGAATCTATAATTCTAAGGTCTGAAATGAAACTCTTTGACCATACACCATGTGAAGTAGTCTCAAAATAGGAAATGAACTTTGCCTTCATTGTGGAAGTAGTGACCAAGGTTTACTTTCCACTTCTCTAGGACACAATGTCTCCAACCAACATAAAAACATAACTAGATGTTGATTTTCTTAAATCAACATAGCCAGAAAAGTTTGAATCAAAGTAGCCAATCACCTCTAGATTGTTACTTTGTCTATACATAAGCATGTAATCTTTTGTACCTTGAAGGTACCTCATCAGTTTCTTTATATCCCTCCACTGGTCAATGCCTAGATTACTTTGATATCTATCCAACATTCACATAGAAAATGCAATGTTAGGTCTTATGTAGACCTAAGCATAGATTAGGCTTCCAATAGCTGAAGCATATGAAATGTTGCTCATTTTTATTTTCTCTAAATCATTCATTGGGAACTATTTCAAATTGAACCTGTCACCCTTCACAATGAGTGCTATACTAGGTGAATAATCTTTCATCCAAAACCTCTCTAAAACTTTATTGATATAGGTTTCATGTGAAAATCCCAAAATACATCTAGATTTGTCCCAACGGATCTTCATGCCAATGGCATAAGATGCCTCACCCATATCCTTCATGTTAAAGTTCTTAGAGAGAAATTTATTTACCTCATATAGAATCCATTATCATTGGGCACAAGAAGGATATCATCCACATATAGGAAAAGGAACCAGATTTTGCTCCCATTGACCTTCTAGTCTATACATTGATGCATTATGTTCTCTTCAAAACCAAATGAAGTGACGACATCATGAATTTTAAATACCATCGATACAATGCCTATTTCAATCCATATATGGATTTCTTGAGCTTGCATATCAAGTACTTACCACCACTAGAGGAAGATCCTTTAGGTTGTTTCATCTAAAAATCTTCCATTAGATCACCATTGAGGAATGCCATTTTTACATCCATCTGATGTAATTTGAAATAAAAATGGGCAACCAATTCCATAATCACATGAAGAGAGTCCTTCTTAGATATAGGAGAAAATGTCTTAGTGTAATCTATTCCCTCTCTCTGAGTGAATCCTTTAGCAACAAGTCTTGCATTATATCTTTCAATGTTGCCTAATGAGTCTTTATTTGTCTTGAAGACCCATTTGCATCCAATGGTTTTTACACCATCATGAAACTTGATAAGATTCCAGACTTGATTAGATGACATACAGTTCATCTGATCTTTCATGACAGCATACCACCTGTTAGATTCCTTACAACTCCTAGCTTGTAAAAATATTTTGAGATTATTTTTGGCTCCTATGTTATAGTTAGACTCTTGTAGATACACTATATAGTCACTAGGAATTATTGACCATCTTACTCTAGTAGATTTTTCTTAATGTTGGTTCATCTTTCTCTTGAAAAGCATGATGTTCAATAGGCTATTTAATAAGTTTTGGTATCTTTTATTCACCTGGATCTACTACTTCTTGATTAGTAGTTTGTGGAACTTCAATGATTGGTTGTTGTTCATCACACATTTGTGCTTTAGGTGTGTTGTGTATAATAATCAATCTTTCACTTGAAGTTGAGGGTTGGGCATTGACATGATCTTTCTCTAGGATAGTGTTCCAAGATTGATTACTCTTGCTAATCAAGTCATTCTCAAGAAATTTAGCATTTCTTGATTCCACAAACCTAGTAGTATGTGATGGACAATAAAATTTATATCCCTTAGATCGTTTGACATATCCAATGAAATACCCACTTATGGTCCTTGGGTATAGCTTCTTTTCTTATGGATTACAAACTTTTACTTTATATAGGTAGGCATCCCAAAACACATATATGTCACAAACTCAGTTTCCAAATTTTCCATAATTCAAATGATGTCTTTAAAAAAACCTTGNACCTTTGTTGGAACTTGAATTAATATATACATAGCCATCTTGAAAGCTTTACTCCATAAGGACTTAGGAAGCTTGGAGCTACTAATCATAATCTGCACCATGCCCAATAATGTTTGGTTTCTTCTTTTTGCCACACCATTCTAGTCTAGAGAACCGCACATAGTGTATTGGGCAATAATCCCATGCTCTTGAAGAAACTTAGAAAATGGACCAAGTGCTTGTCCATCATCAATATATCTACCATAGTATTCACCATCTCTATCAGACCTCATTATCTTTATTTTCTTGCCACACTGTTTCTCTACTTTAGCCTTAAAAACCTTAAAGGCATCTAAAGCTTTGTTCTTATTATGAAGTAGGTATAGATACATATATCATGAGTAGTCATTGATAAAAGTAATGAAATACCTTTGACCATACCAGTCGATATCTAGACTACAAATATCTATATGTATGATCTCTAATATCTTTAAACTCCTCTTGTCACCTTTCTTTGACATATTGATCTAATTTCCCTTTATACAGTCTACACAAGTGTCAAAGTCAGTAAAATCTAGGGTACTAAGTACTCCATCATTTGCTAATCTCTTTATTCTGTCAATAGAGATATGTTTTAATCTATGATTTCATAACATACAGGATTCTCCATTCATAACACATATCTTAACACCAACACTATCATGAACATGGAAAGAAGTATAAGAAGTTTTATTTTGTAAACTAATTTTTAAAATACCATTTGTTAATGTACCATTTTCAATAAGTTTAGATCTATAATATGAACTAAATATAGTGTTTGAAAAATTAAAGGAAAATCCCAATGATACAAACCTTGTTATAAAAATTAAATTCCTAAAAAAACTTGAAATATAAAATGTCTTTTTCAACTCAAACAAAACCTCTACTTAAAAATAATTTGCATGTTTTAACTACCTCCACATGTGAGCACATCTTTTTTCCTGAATAGATGCACAACTCACTTCCCACTAGCCTACTTAGGCTACAAGAAATTAGTAACATGGATTGTAGAATTGAAGTCAATCCACCATTTGTTATGGCCAACATCAACAATATTAGATTCAAATAAAATAAGTGAAAATTGAGTACCTTTCTTTTCAAGCCATTTTTGATATTTAGGATAATCCTTCTTTATATGTATTTTCTTCTAGAAGAAAAAGAATCTAGATTCCTTCTTAATATCAACTTGTGTAGGTAGTTTGCTTTTCCACTTATTTTTGACTTGCCCCTTATTCATTTCTTGTGTAGAGATATGCAAACTCTCTCCCACTTCCATAGAAAGTCTACCCTCTTCTTGTACAAAAATGATCATTAGATCATTAATTGATCATTTTTCTCTATATATATTATAACAAATCTTAAAGGGTTCATATTATTGTGGGAGTGTGTTCAAGATGTAGTGCACAAGAAAAGAATCTAACATCTTAACCTCAAGTGTTTTCAGCTGAGCTGCTATATTCCTCATTTGCATGATGTGTTCATGTACATCATGAATTTTGATGAGCTTCACGGATGAAAATTTAAGATGCTACCAAAGCCTTATCTAATGACTCAAATTGTTCATCAATTACCTTCATCAAATCTTGCACATTTTCATATTGTTCCAATGAACCATGCATACCAACCAAGATCTTGGTCTTTATGAGCATGACACAAACATGATTAGATCACTCTTTTTTTTCATAAGAACCAACATCATCTAGTTGACTAGTTCCCATAATGGCAGGTGGCTCATTCTTACAAATAGCATAGTCAATGTCCATTCAGCTTAAATGAAGGAGAATCCTCTCTCTCCACACATTATAATTATCACCCTTTAATTTAAGAATGTCACATCTAAATTTAGAGTAGTTCACAAGTTTTATAATTGTATAAATTAAACCATGCTTATGTCACTAAACTTGATGTTAAAATACTATATGACATGTTTACCAATGTAAATAATGCAAAACTATGAATCAAATGACATAAAATTACATGTGAGCTAAATTTTATTTCAAAAATATTCATATATGCTTATGATAAAACTATTAAATTATATCCCTTTTCTTAATCTATGTGGGAAAATTAAGAAAAACAATTTAATACATCATCCTGATTAATCATATTAGATATAACAAAAATTCTAGTGGGATAAAATCTATTATATTAGATATAATTAATCACAATTTAATGTTTATTTACCCTATGTGATCTAAAGTTTCTAATATATAATTTTGCACAATTAAAGATGTTGTGGCTAGTCTCTAATTATACCAAATTATATAGATCACTAGTAATAATTTTTATGCAGAAAAACTATGCATATATCAATATGTCACTTTATAGATATATACAAAAAATATGCATAAAATTAATTATTTCTAAAACAAATTACCAAATTCTAACATTAATATGGCAATAAACATGAGTTATTTTAGAAATATTAATGATAATAAACTTTATTCTAATACTATAACATAGATGTGGCTATCAATATAAAGGTTATGTGATTGAGGTATCCTATTAAAAAATACAAACAATAATGTAGAAGCTATACTGGGAATAGAGAGCCCATGTAGGGAAAATAGAGGCTAATTCACACATATCTTAGCCTTATTGGTTGTTTTTCTAAAGCATGGGTTTCATCCTTGTAAGTGGGGCACTTTCTACCATGTGGCCCAGGGACCTTTCTTAGCCTATCTTCAAAGGATAGAGGCCAAAGCACCTCACCACCTACTCCCTCTTGTTTGGATCCTCCATCCCATAAACATTTGTGATAGTGTTTTCAAAGTGAAAAAAAAGTAGAGGAGATAAAAATACCCAACTATCCAGAATACTATAAACTCCAAGATAAGCACCACTCCATAAGCCAAATATCTATTTTAAAACATTTATTAATTTTTTCATATATGGAAAATTCAAAATCAAGTTCCATACATAATTCCATAATAAAATTTTTCTAATGAATAACTGAATTAACTTAAACTTTCCCTAGTTTAACACCATTAACATATGAAAACTCCACCCTAGTTTAACATCATTATAAGACTAGCAAAACAAATACAATTAAGCATCAAAATAGAGACCAAACCATGCTTTGATATCAAATGTTGGAAAAAAATTATGCAGAAAATGTTGGATAGATGACACAATAACCAAATTACACAACGAATCAAAGATGTAGAAACAAATCAAAATTGACCTCTAGCCATTAATGCATTTTCCTAAACATGTTGCGGTGAGTGTTTTGATTCTTCTATCACACCAATGCTTAACAATAATGGTGTATGAAAACTCTAAGCATTTCTGCTAGGGACCAAAACTATAACACTATCGTGATTTCTTCCAGTTCCTTTGTTCTCCCATCAAGAACATTTTATAGGCTAGAAAAATATCAATTACCAAACTTTTAATTTAAATGTTGAATATGAGATCACTCTTGTGCTAACTATTACAAATTGTTGATTTTTCCATAATGGTCACTTTTATGAAACCTTTACAAATTGTTGGTTTCCCCATGATGGTCACATTTTTGGAACCATTACAAACCTTCAGTTTTCCCATAAGTGATTACATTCTCCTACTTAGTCTCCATATTTAAATTAATATCCATCAAATCAAAATTTCAAGAGATGAATACATGAGTCATCGTGATAGTTCCTCTGAATGTGAGTATTATCTTCCATGTATCACAATGTATTATCTTCCAAACTTAATTTCTTATACCATAAGTAAATTTTATGAATAAACCCAATGTCCACTCTAGGTCCTTCCATATGTGAATTTTCCTTATTAACTGTATGCACAAACTAAATATGAGAAAACTTCTGCCAAGTTGAGATACCTTCCTCACATGAAATCTTGATCATAGATTGATAAATAAATTTTTCCTATTTTCTTCATAGGAATTTTCTTTTTGTAGAATGGACTTTAGAGGATCAAAACCATCATATGCATGGTCTCATTTTTCATGAAGTTTGTCATTAATGGATACTAGTTTTTAATGATGGGCATCATTACCCCTTCCATATCTAGATAACTGGGAGTAGAAAAATTTGCACTTGCTATTGTGCTTACAAGGACTATATAGCAAAACTCTGTGAACCATGAATAAGCAAAAGGAATTCTAGAATAATTACCCTTGTAACAAGTATGGCTCTAGGGTTTAAGATGTATTTTTCAGTTTAGCCATAAGATATCAAGGTCTTTGAAGTTTCTCTCATTAAATCAGAGTAGGTCATGAAAATATTGAAATTAGAGATGGATCTTAAAGTTTTTGACTACATTACCAATGATGATGTTTGAATATTCTTAGATATTTGTATGGGTGTGCCTATACATCTTTGTTTGAATAATTTGACCCTTGCAACATATTAAACTACTTTCTACTTAAGTATGTAGCAACACATGATGATTTTGTACTAAATAAAAAATTTTCAATATCAATCTATTTAAGTGATCTTGGAACCTCAGAACTTACTCATCCAATATATTTTTGGTTCAATAATTCTCTAAACTAGCTATATAAACTATGTACATACATCTATCAAATCAAGATCACTATATTCCTCATATAAATTAGCTATATGGTCATAGCGAGTATTCTCCTCCACATTTTCTCCCTTTTAATATTATTTTTAGAATCTTTTCCTTGTCCAAGATGTTTAACAAGCCAACTTCAAATGATTGAGGGAGTTGATGTAAGATATCTTCAACAAGTTCCTAAGGCCTATTTATTGTAGCAAGAACCATCACTCTTGCATTTTGATCCATTATGAAGCCATCTCATAAAGCATGAACCCTATCTTTATATTTGTCACAGCTTCATGTTAAGTAGAACAATGTTAGCCAAGGAATCTTATCTAGCTCATAAAGCCTACTCCATTAAATGGTCTAAATGTGCCAACAATACACAAGGTAGAGAAATAAGAGGATATGGGAATAACAATAAATAACCTTCAAATGAAAAGGACAAGGGATCCAAATCAAAGAAGGCATCCAAGTCCAAATTTGAAGACAATAATGAAAGCTATGAGAAGAAGATAAAGAAGAGTAATAAGAAGGAAAAATCAAATAAGGACCAAGGTAAAGGAGGCAAGGATCAAGACAAAAACTCATCCAAGATTCAATGTTTCAAATGTGGAGAATGGGAACACAAGTAATGGAAATATTCACTTTTCAAGGCATTCAAGGGAAAAGATGTCCAAACCATGGAGGTTAAGCAAACATCTATGATAATGGATCAAGATTACTCCTATTAATTTAATCTTTAATTCCTACTAAATCCAAATATTATGAAAAGATAATTCAATATGTTAGAAAATGAGAAAACTAGCTATCTTTAATTATTAAAATGAAGATTACAATAGTTCTTTCGTAAACATAAAACATCCAAAACAGTAACATACTCAAATGATATTATAGAGCATGAGGTTCTACAACCACATAATAATTGTCCTCAATGGAAGGAAAAATTAAAAAATAATCTCTCCCAAAACTTAGGACTAAGATCTTAATTCACAAGAAAGAATACAAGAATACACATGCCAATGCATATATAATTAACCTTGGAGGTGCAATTCAATCATGCACTCACTTAATGTGCTCTCATGACATTCTCTTGCTAATTATGTGTGTTAAAAACATGAAAAATTCATAATATTTATGAAAAAATCAAGCCAATAAATCTAGAAACCTTTTTCCAATCTCAGCTTAAAGATTTCACATGATTTCTATCTTTTCTATCTTCTCCCAAATATTTCCCAATGTGAAATTGTAAATTTAGAAGCTTTCCTAGCCATATGAGGCATCATGAGGCTTTTCAAGACATCTCTTATAGAAATCCAACATTCAGGAGAAACATCTTTGGATAGTAGGGGATGTCTGCCTGGAAGTTGAGATGTCTCCTATAGGGTTGGAGTGTCTCACATGATATGTCTTCCAAAAGTTTGTATGTCTTCCTTATTATGTCTCCCATCAAAATGGGGCATATCCACTCCACCTAGGATTTCTTCTCCACATCTAGAATGTCTTCTATGAAGACTTAGCTCTTACTAAGATGTCTCATTAATATCCAAGATGTCTTCTTAAAGCTTGAAATCTACAAAAACCATCTATAATGTAGAGAAAAGGAAATCAAAAGAGGTGTCCCTACATCAACTCTCCCACCCTTCAAAAAGTAAACTCATGTGAACAAGGTAGTAGGGATAGAAGTGATAACCTAGTTAGCAGGTTTGATCTCATGAATACATGTAGCATCACTAGTGGATTGATCCTTCTAGTGGATCAAGTACTTATGCCTCTTCACTCATTAAGTGTTTAAATTTTTCCTTCATTTAAGTACGATCATGCTTCTCTCCATTAAAGGCCTTGAATGATCAATAGAATCCTTAAAATCATTGATGCTACCTTGTATGATTTCATCATCAACCAGTCCATGGTCATGCATAAGATTTCAAAAATTAAACACAAAACACATACCAATAGCATTGGGTAAGTTGATCTCAAAAGCACCATCATTAAATTTTCCATTTATTCTAAAAGTACCAATATTCTTGGATTTTAACATGGAGAAGTTGATACCTCTTAATGTATTTTTCTTCAAATGAATCCAAACCAAGTCACCAATAGCAAAGATAGGCTTTTGCTTACTCTCATTCCTCTTAAGAACTTTCTCTTTAGCCTCCTTTTCTAAGTTTTTCTTTACTTGTGCATGAAGATCCCTTATCTCTTATACAAAATCAGCATTAAGTTGAGCTTGATCCTTAAATCTCTCGAAATTGTTTATCATCTTAGGAAAAAAAATCATAATTTTCCTTAAATGGGGTTTTACTAATGGCAACATGAAAAGAATTAGTATAAGAATATTTAGCATGACATAGCAAGTTTTCCTATTGATTTGGCTATTAATGAGTGGTGAGATACCCCTATGCCCAAACATATGAATCACTAAGGCATTTATGTGTGATCTGGTTGAATTCCATGGACCTATAGTTCTCCGGTGCACTAGTTCTTCTAGGAAGTGAAATGGGCATTGAGAACATTTTTTGTCTTCCCCATTAGACTTGTAAAGCTCAAGGATATGGTTTAAGTGATATTGAGGTACATAATTTTTATCATTATATTTTTTATAAGTTCAATCACCTATAAGAAGAATGAAAGGTAGAGTAATTTAAGATCTTATTCATTTACTACCTAGCTAGCCAAACACAAGTACCAGTCCCACTTTCCAGACACATCTTGAACACACATAGTGCTATTGGACTACCAAATGTTCAGAATTTTTGGGTTACCAAGCACTATATGTATGCTTGAAGTAGCTGTTCTTGTGTTCATTAACAACTAGAAATTAAGTTCTTAATTTAAATGCATAAAGTAAAGTGCATAAAATAAATTTCATTAATGGAAATATTAATCTATTCTTAGTGCTACAAGGATTATCAAATGGGTTCATTTTTATTCTCATCACACTACTATGCTCCGGTACATTAGTGTTCAAAACAACATTCATACATAGTCAGATTCCTATTGTGGGCACTCAGAAATATGCTAACTTTGGTGAAAACAAACTATAAGAGCTTTACTACTATGACAAAAACTATGAAAGACTATCTAGAAATCATGAGCCCAAGAACTATCTTTATAGGTCAGTATATACCCCGTGATATTGGATTTTTGACATTGTGTCCAAGGCTTTGACATTGGATACTTGATGTTAAGGCTATTTGATATCAGAGCATTTGAAAATGTGATTCATCATACCCCCACAGCTTAATGAAAGCTTGTCCTCGAATGAAGAAGATGAGGAACAAGTTCCCTACAAAATATTGGGCAGGTATGGGATTATTGATTGACATACAAACTGACTCAAATGGAATAAATAGACTATGAGTGCCCAAGTGTATGGATTTACAATCTTTACAAAACTAGGTGTTCATGATAAGATAAGTGAACATCCTAGACAAAATTAACATCTAATGCCTCTTGATAGCTGAAGAGTAAGAGAAAAGATCCAACAATCATGAACAAGCCTCA
>MNCI01022632.1:52974-65355 GCA_015680685.1 Gnetum montanum | reverse complement strand
TAATCCCCTCTAACTAAGGCCCTTTCTCACTTCCTATTTTTCTCTAATAAGGAATGGTGGTTCTTTTGTGGAAGCGCTCTTATGTCTTAAGGGATGCATTAGTCTTAGAACATTGATGTGAAGTCACTGAAAGTGGTTGGTTTTGGTTTGGAATAAGGATGGATTCTACCAAGTCATTTAACCACAAAATCCAGNCTTATGAGAGAAAAATAGGAAGTGAGAAAGGGCCTTAGTTAGAGGGGATTAGTCCCATAACTAGTGCTTGTAGCCCATTTATTCTATCTAAGGGGTGTGCTTTGAATTCCCATTGGTTATTATTAATGGAAACCACACCATGCAAAGACACATACATTTATTTTTCTAAGGGATGTGCTTTGAATCCTCATCCTTTCCTTTTTTTTTCTAATGAGAACCACACCATGTGGGAAGGATGCATTTATTTTGTCTAAGAGGTGTGCTTTGAATTCTCATTCTTTTTTTTTTCTGATGAGAACCACACCATGCAAGGATGTATGCAACTTCCTTTATTGATTGACATTAAACAGTAAGAAATTCATGGAAAAACACATGCATCTAGGCAAACAGAAAAGGACAAAGAATATCAAATCCCCTTGAAGACACACCCTGTTCAATTCTTTAAATCCTTTCTAATTCTAAAAACTACCAAAGCCATCAATTTATTAAAGCTTTATCAATGAAAAAGGAACTACACATTTCCAAAACAAGGAAAACCATAGAGTGTGTGGATGGGTGGATGTTGTGGACTCACTATCTATTAAATGAAAACAAACCATGTCCTAATTATCCATAACAAAATTCAAAGCCAAAAACTAGACACCAACAATCAACTAAAAATAATAGTACATACCACCATCAAGTAACACATTAGCAATATACCTAGCACTTATTAATAAAAGGTTAGAAAAGCACACCAAAATAAAAGAAAATATAAAAGCAAGTGTAAAATATTCAATAAATAGCAAATGTACTAATGATGGTGTAAAAAAATCAGAAAATATTAATAATATAAAAACAAAGAGATGTAAAATAAAGAATGTGTAAAACAAAAAGTTGTAAAACAAAAAATGTGTAAAAAAAATTTTAAAATACTGAAGAGTCACTTAAATGATTTGCATAGTTGGCCATCTTCCCCACAACTAAGTTGAAAGGAGGATGAGATTCAAAATATGGAGCATGGTTGTCCATCTGATGAGGTGCTTATCGTGTTAGCTAGTATATGCTGATGGAAAGGTTTGATTTGTTAAATGTTGACTAGCTATTTCTTGTTTAGGATCTTAGGTTTATAAATCATCATGGCCCTAGAAGGGAAAGTCTCATAAATGATGTAAGGTCCTTTCCACAACATTTGAAACTTAGTTCATTGAGGTATGTGTGTGGGGTTCTAGTAGATAAGCTTATCTCTCGATTGGAATTTGACTTCTCTAATTTTCAAGTCATCACGCTTTTTGTTGTACTCCTTATGTAACTCGTTAGATGATAAAGCTACTAATCGATTTTTATCTAGTAAGTTGAGATTCATCAATCATTATTTTTGGGATAAACTTAATTCAAGGTCAAGGTTGCAAGCTATTGAAAGTGTACGAAGTTCAGATTGAATGGAAAGTGTTGGTAGTTTATTGTACACAAGCTTATAGGAAGAGTAGCCTATAGATAGTTTTCAAGTTGAGTAGTAGGTCCAAAGGGAATCATTGAGTTTTAAGTTCCAAATCTTCCTATACCTACTAATAGTTCTTGTTAGTATTCTCGTGATTTCCCTATTGGTAACCTTAACTTAACCATTAGCTTGGGAATGGTAAGGTGTTGTGAGTTTATGTTCAACCCCTAAGCATTATATGAGCTTTTGAAAAGTAGTTCCTATAAAATGAGTTCCATTATCAAAAATTAATGCATGTGGCACACCAAACCTATTTACAACATTTTGTTATACAAACCAAGTAGCAGCAGAGGATGTATAGTCGATGATGGTTGTTACTTCTACCCATTTTGTACAATAGTCAATATTCAAGAGTGACTATGATGTACACCTTTCCATTTAACATGGGCATGATGGAATCCATGAAATCAATGCCCCAGATGTCGAATGGTTCTAGTGGTTGAATCCATTGTTTAGGTTCCTCCATTGGAGTAGTCATTTCACCATCTTGTTAGCATTGTTCATAATAGCAAACATAATTATGGGAATCTCTAAAGAGTGTTGGCCAATAGTACCCTACCATTAGGATTTTAATGGCCATGCATCTTCCAAAATAGTGTCCTTCACAAGGACCCTCAAGAGCATCTTAGAGAACACATAGTTGATCAACATCAAGGACACACTAATGAACTAGACCATCGACACACACCTTATAGGGGTGCCCATTGATCTCCATGAAGTGCTTTCCCTGGTGAAGAAACTATTATTTTTTCTACTGGTCTAACCCTTGTGGCATCTCCTGAGTAAGAAGATAGGTGAAAATGTTATCATACCATTTTGGCTCATCGGGCATTTGTTTAGCCAAGAGGAGCTCATTAGGAAATGTATTAGATAATGGACTTTCTTCCTCTTTGTTATTCTATCACAATTGAGGCAAGTGATTAGTGATAACATTCTCAATGCCCTTTCGATCTACCATCATGAGATTAAATTCCTGCAAGATCACTAGCCACCATATGGCACAGGGGCTCACCATTGGCTTGTTCATTATGAAGTAGATGGCATTGTGATTAGTGTGCACAAACAGCTTATATCCAAACACATAATGCCTAAACTTCACTAGTGCAAACACCACTACCATCAATTCTTTCTTTGTGGTGGTGTTGTTTAGTTGTGCACCCACAATACTTTGGCTAGCACAGTGGATGCAGTATAGTCATTTCTTGTTATCTAACTACGTCAATACTACTCCAAAGGCATAATTTGATGCATCCATCATAATATAAAATGGTCTAGACCAATTAGGTGCTTTTAGGATTGGAGTTTCTACAAGCTTCTCTTTCAGTTGCAAGAATGCTTTTTCACATTTTTAGGATCTAGACAAAAGGAGCATCTTTCTTTGTTAGCTCCACCAACAGCTTTACAATCTTAGTAAAATTCTATATGAAGTGCTAGTACTAGCTAGTATGTCCAAGGAATTACTAAACATCTTTAATTATTTCTAGCTAGTGAGTTATTCCTTGGATGATCCTAATTTTTTTAAGTTCCACCTCAATTCTTGCTTGCAAGATTTTGTGCCCCAATACGATGCCCTCCTCGACCATGAGGTGAATTTTCTACCAATTGAACCACAAGTTGGTTTCAACACACCATTTCAACACTTACTCAAGGTGGTTTAGGGCTTGCTCAAATGTAGATCCATAGGTGGAGAAGTCATCCATGAAGACTTCAACACCACTACCAATCTACAATTGAAAGATGCTCAAGACTAGGTGTTGAAATGTGCTAGGAGCATTTCATAGACCAAATGGCATCTTACGATATGCAGAAGTCCTCTAAGGACTTGTGAACATTATCTTTGCTTGGTCCACTAGTGCAATTTGAATTTGGTTATAGCCACTATAACCATTTAGGAAACTATAGTAGCAATGCCCTAATATTGTGTCTATCACCTGGTCAATGAATGGCAATAGAAAATTATCCTTGAATGTTGCCATATTCAATAGCCTAAAATCAATGTAGACCCATCACTTATCACCTTTCTTTGGCATAATTATGAGTAGGCTAACCCACTCACTATCTGCAATGGGATAAATGAACCTTACCTTGAGGAGTTGCTCAATTTTCTCTTTGATGATTTTCTTCAATTTGGGATTCAACTATCCCTATGGTTATTGTTTTGGCTTCATGGCTAGGTTGGTGCAAATGCGATGTTGGCATATCCTAGGATCAATCCTTATGAGTTTAGAATATGACTAATCAAAAGTTGTTAACCATCTTTCAACTACCTTCAATAGCATATCTTTTTGTTCTAGAGCAAGTCTTACATTGATTATAACTAGCTTATTATTTTTCAAAAATACATATTGCATTCCAGTTGGTAACGTTTGTAGTTCAAGGGTCTCCTACTTAAATTTCTCAAAAAATTTCAACTCTCCCTAGTGGGTATCATCATTTGTATCTTTGGAGAGTTTGTGATGAACTTGCTCGAGTTCATCCATGCTCGTGACATATTCACATGTCAAGCTCTCAGCTAGTTCCATGCAAAGTATGCTACTTTCTAAATCAGTGGTCAACCACTAGGTGCCCTTTCATTTTTTGGCTGTTACATACAAAAACCTTTGAATTTTGACTTCTAGCGCACACTACTTACATGCAGAGATAGATGCTTGATTTATGGCCCAAATTTTCTACACACAATTGCACTCACTATTGTTGTATGTGATGCATGGAACTCTCTTCTTCTTGATCTTTCCAAATGCATTTTTTTAAAGATTTCCAGGGAAAGATCTCAAATGTCCATTCTTGGCCATGTCCTTCCCATAATGAGTGAGAAGTTCCCTTTATAGTTCTCCACTTTGATTACTAGGAAATTAGTAGGATAAGACCACCCACAGACAGTTGTCACAATGTCTTCTACTAGTCCCAATGGAACAATGATGGACTGGTCTACCAATTCCAATCTAATGTTGCTCTTCTTGAGAGGAGGTAGGTTCCAAGTAGTGTACATCTCATGAGAAATCATATTAACACCAAAACTAGAATTGGGAAGAGCCTTGCATGATTTTTTCCTAGCAATTTGCAAATAAATTAGAGGACTTCCAAGATTGGCTAAGTTCCTGGGAAGGTTTTTTTCATAGATCCAATCAGACATAGTGTGAGTAAGCATTATTATATGGATCCTTGGCAGAGTTTGGTTTGAAGGAGGCCTAAAGGAATTTGATATAGAGAAAGAGGCAAGAGCAGGATTGTCAACCGTGGATGTAGGTGAAGAATTAGACAGACTATGGGGTCAAAATAAAGGTTATTTCTTTGATTGGGCATTCGATCCCTTTGATTGATGATTGGGTTGCAAATTAATAGCCCTTGTATCATTTCCTTGTTAAGGTTTAGCAGGTAGTTCACCCTACCTTGGTGGAGTAGGTGGTAGCTATGTAATTGGAGGAGAAGTGTGTGCAAGAATAGGAGGAGGATAAGGATAGGAGGTGGCATCCCTTCTTTCATGTGGTGAATGAGCTCAGTAATAATCAAAAGGATGGTAGTAAGGAAAAATATTAGAAACGTGACTATAAGAGTGATATGGAGACATGGATTGCTACACATGATAACCATATGTATCAAGTTGCCAATAAGGGTATTGTTGCCTTGGCAATGCAAGCATCCATGATTGTTGTTGCTGCCATTATTACTACTATTCATACGATTACGGTGGAGCTCCACTTGGATAATACAGTTGTTGCGAGTGGAACTACCTGAGATTACCTTGAGGATAAGGTAACCTTCTAGATATTTTCCTTTGTGTAAGTCATGGATGTAAGGAATATATCCTAGACTCCTAAAGATGTGACACAATAGGGCAACATCCCTTAGGATTTTCATACTAGTAGACATCACATCCACAATCATCATCTGATTCACTATCTGAAACCTCTTCTATTATAGCAATTTTGCTCTTACATTTGTAATATGCACATTTAACTTCCTTGCACTTCTTATGCTCACAGTCACTACCTTGTTTTGTTGAAGTAATCTGCTATCCATAGAGTTCCTCAACTAATCAACCTTGGCTATAAGTTCAAATTGCAATTTTTGAAGTAATAAGACTTCATCAAATATGGATTCATCCTCATTGTCACAAAATCAAACCTCTTGCTTGTGAATGGAAGGATCGTAGTTGTACTTCTCTACACTTCCCTTTTTTCATAGCTCGTTCTTCTCTTTAGCTACCTACTTTATTAACCTTTGTACCTGATAGGTAGTTAGTTTTGACAATCGCCCTTGGGCATAGACACCAAGGATTTTCCTTGTTTCACTACAAAGCCTATCTACAATGTGGTGAAGTTGAGCTAATTGAGAATAACCATGGCTAGGGAATTTGTGCATCAAGGCATAATATCAACCAATGGCAGCATCTAAGGGTTTGTATGTTCCTTGTTTCTACCCTTGAATTTTCTTCCTTAAGTTGGAAGTTGGACACTGTAGAATATGTTTAATATTTATCATTGAACAACTCAAGCATGGTACTCCATTGTCTAATACATTCTAGCTCTAAGGACCAATACTAGTTTTCTGCTTCCTTGATGAGTGTCCTAGGGAATAACTTTAATTTTTACCACTTGTTTTCTATGTTCTACAAGGCACATGCATCTTGGAAAGCTTGAAGATGATTCTACAGATTAGAGTTATATCCTTCTTCAAATTGAGGAATATTTTTCATGTCTAATTGTTTGATTCGACTATCTTTTACCAGCCTTGTTGGAATTCTAACTACCTCTACGATGTTTAACATACTTCGAGTAGCTAATAAAGGCTTATCAAAGCCTTGATCATGGTGCCTATGATGCCCTCTACTACCTCTTCATTCATGGTGATGTGCCTCTCTTGAACATCTACATCCATGATCTTTCCTATCTCGACAGTCCCCTTGATTATTGTGGTCCTAGTGATCATTGCACTCATTTCAATAATCTCCATCATGATCTCACCTTCTGTGGTCAGGATCAAAACTAGAAAAACAGAAGAAGATGATGATGAATATGAAGGGGAAGAAGGAGAACTACCATCATCACAATGCCTACTACCACCTCTTCAGTGATCGCAACCATAATCATGATCTTGCTTCTTGTCTGCATCCCTATCTTAACTTGCCCCTTTGGATCCTTCTTTGTCATTTGGTCCCTTATTACCAGAATCAGGATTGTGAATTGTGGAGTGAAATTTTTGGTTTTGACCTCCATCATTGAAGTCAAAGAGAGGAGTTTCATTGAATGAAAAATGCTAAGAGAAGGGTTTCCCACTAGCTTGTTGGTACAACAAGAATGGAGAATTGTTAAGCCCTTTTCCCTTCGAAAGTGCATAGCACTGTTCTAGTTGCCAATCTTATAGATGTTGTGCTTTGATGGGATGATAATATCTAGCATTAGCATCTTCCATAATATACTTCCCATGGTGGTCTTGAAGACCACATCGTGCAAGCATTTGATAGAGCATTGCAAGAGCAGCATGATCAGGCAGCAAGATAATGTTCCTCGGCATGTCACACCACCGCAGTTGTTCATCCTAGTATAGGATGAAGGTGAATTTTAGCACATACTCATTAGGATAAGTATATATAATTTGATACTGTTGAGGCTTTGGTGGATAAATTTTATCAGTCTTGGGTGGAGAACCACTCCTATGAGAAGAAGACATTTACAGTTAGCGAATAAAAATCACAATGTGTTCTAAGAATTTGTTGTAGTAATTTTGAAATAAGATATGATACTAAGGTTCATTTCAATGATTTAAATACTTTTCACCAGGTCCTAAATAGTGCACAAAACAAAAAAAAATGTCCTCAACAATAGTGCCAATGATCAGTTGCTAGGTGCCCCTATGCCCAACCATACGAATCACTAAGGCATTACACACGATTTGATTGAATTCCATGGACGTATAGTTATCTCATACACTAGTTTCTCTAGGAAATGAAACAATGTTGAGAATGTTCATTGTCTTCCGAACTATACTTGTAAGGCTCAAGGGTATGGTTTAAGTGTAATTGAGGTATATGAATTTTTTTCATTTTATATTTTATGGATGTAATCACCTACAAAAAGAATAAAGGTAGAGTAGATTGAAAACTAATGTCTATTGCCTAACTAGCCTAACACAAGTAATAGTCCCACTTTCCTAAACACATATAGCAGTACTAGGCTACCAAACATTAAGCGTTGTTGGGTTACCAAGTACTATATGAATGCTCAAAGTGATCGTGCTCATGTTCATTAACTACTGAAAATAAATTACTTAATCAAATGCATTAAAATAAAGAAAAAGAAAGTAAAATGCATTAAAGGAAATATTAAGCTATTCTCAGTGCTGCAAGGATTGTCAAAAGAGTTCATTTTTTTCCATCACACTACTGCACTTAGGTACATCAGTGTTCGAACAAAGAACTATACATACTTTAGACTTCTTCTATGAGCACTTAGAAAATATTCTACTCTAAGAAAAATAAACTACAAGAGCTTCACTATTCTAACTAAAAAATGACTAAAAATTGATTCCAAATGAGAGCCTAGGTGTGGTATTTATAGACCTAGGGTAGATGCTCCAACATTGCTTATGCGACATTGGGGCCAACACAAAACAATGGTTCATCAAACATAAAAAGATAAAAATGATAAAAATCATATACCTCAATTATACTTAACCATACCCTTATACTCACAAGTGTAATCAGGAAGACAATGATTGCAACAATTAATGCACCCTCTAGACCAGTGTACATAGAAACCTCGAAGTCCTTGGAATTTAACCAGATTGTGTGTAAATGCTTGTGACTCATATGTTTGGGCATAGGGTCTACTCACTGCTCATCATTGGCACCATTGCTAGGGATTTTTAGTTAGTAACATGCACTATCTAGGACTTAGTGGAAAGTATTTAAAATCATTGGAACGAATCTTGAAGTCACAATCATTCAAATAATTATAATTATAATTAAAGCACCTGATATTTTTTTTCTAAGTTAAAATGTCTTCTTCTCACAGGCATGATGAATTGAAACTACCAATTCCCTAAGAATTCAAAGTGGTATATACTCATATAGATGAGTTTTTGCCTAATTCCACCTTCATCCTACACCAAGATGAACGACTATAGTGAAGAGACATGGAGGGCAACATTGTGTTTCCACCTAACTAATCTATTCTTGGGATGCTGCTCCAAAGTCTGAAAACTCATAAGAGGTTGCACATTTAGGATCTTCATGAAGAATACGTTGTGCAAGACCATGACTATTGAGACTACTATCCCACTGAAACACAATGCAAAAGACATCGACCCCAAGAGAAGCATCCTGAAGCTACAAAGGAAAAATAGTTCACTAACACCTTATTCTTGTTGAGCCAAAAAGACAATGAGGATCCTTCCTCTGGGGATTCTCAACCTCAAGATTCTCCACCCCTTGACTCTAGTGAAGGGGGCTTGAACCTAAACTTACAGTTCACTATCAACAATCTTTGTTCAAGCAAAAGTGGTAGTCTAGGTAGGAGCTCAGGCAAGCATCATGATGACAATAAATCTAATGATTGTGCCTATGACAAGTGGAGAGGAGGTAGTAGACACCTTGGTGATGGCATTCCTCCTTCCTCTTTATTCTCTTCATTTTCATATTCTTCTTCCTCCTCTAAGTCTTACCGAAATCATAGAGGATGAAATCGTGATGGAGGTGAACAATGAAACAATGATATGATCATAGGCCCCGCCATGAATGAAAGGGTACCAAAGGACATTATAGGCATCATCAAATTCATGATGATGATAGGCTTTTGCTTGCAACTCAAAGTATGTTGAACATTGTAAAGGCCATGAAGATTCCAACAAGGCATATGAAAGATAGGAGAATCAAGAGGTTGGATATGAACAATATCCCCAGATTTAAGGGGGATATAACTCAAACCCAAAAATCCATTTTCAAGCCTTTCATGATGCCTATGCCTGGTAGAACATCAAAAAAGATTGGCAAAAACTTAAGCTATTTCCCAGTACACCCATAAAATAAGGGAAAATTTGGTACCACTCTTGAAGTACAATGCTTGAGCTATTTAATGATAAGTATCAAACATATTCTCGAGTATCCAACTTGAGAAAGTAGATCCAAGGTTGATGATAAGAAACACATGAACCCTTGGATGTAGCCATAGGCAAATTCTATTCTCTTTTGCATCGATGCCCTAGTAGCTTTGCCATATCATAGATGGGCTCTAATGAAAAAACAAGGAAAATTCTTGGAGTCTATGCCCAAGGGAGAACTATTAGAACTTAGAGCTCATCAGATCCAAAGGCTAATTGAATAGTTTGCAAAAGAAGGAAAATTAAGTAAATGAGAAAGTGCTAAGGAATATAACAAGGACCCTTTCATTAGAAAAAGGGATGTCCAATTTTATGATAATGAAGGGGAGGCACCACTTGCTGAAGTGGTGTAGTTAAAAACCTTGCTGATTCAAAAAAAAAATTTCAAAATTTCATCAAAGGTGGATAAAATGTAGAAATCTTTGGATGAAAAATTTCAAATTGCTCTAAAAATTACAAAAGAATCCATAGAGCAAAGTAGTGATCATGATCACTAGAGAAGGAAGGAAGTTAAACATGCCTATCAAAGGAATAAGGGTAAGGTTGTTGTAATAGAAGGGGTTGTGGAGTCAAAATCCAATAATGATGGTGGATGTGACATCTACCAATATGAACATCATAAGGGATGTTCCCTTGTTATGTCACACTTGTAGGAGTCTTAGGTATATGCTCTGAAACATAGGCTATTAAGGAGGCAAGCACCCAAAAGATTGTCTTATCTTCAAGGCAATCTTGGGTAGTTCCATCAACAACTTATTATCCAAGTGGAGCCCCACCATAACCATATGAGTAGTACTAGCAGTGGCAGCATCCACAATCATGGAGAATGTCACCATTGAGGCAATAGTACCTTTACACATAGCCAGATCCATATGGGTACAATGTTCAATAACCCAAGTCTTTGCATGAATTTTCCAATCTTGCTTCATTCCAGCATCACTACTACCCTTTATAGTATTACGAGCCAGGCAAAATTTGGTGCTAGATACCTTTAAAATTTATTTTTCTTTCATTGTAGAGATTGTCACCTCGTCTATGACTGACCCACGAATCGTATCCTATGGAAGAATGGTTAAAAAGTCAAAGAAATCATCAAGACAATAAATAATTAGAATTGAATCTAATTAAATTCCACACTTATTCCTATCACTCATAAGTATAATCATACCACCATCAACCAACCACCACCACCATGTCTTATTTATACTCCACAATGTGCAACAATGTTTTAAAATAAGTATTTTAATGATAGGTTGGATATGATGCCAAACCATAATAATTGATGCGAGTGCCAAGTCTAGCACCCTAAATTAGCATGGAATCAACAAAAGTGGCAAAAAAGATGTGCCATTTCCTCCAAAGGTGAGGTGGTTGCTGCTACTTGCATCAAAGTTGGTGAAGGTGAAGTTGGCTTGGCAACACAACAGACTAACAATAGCAGCAACACCAGGACAACGTCTATCACCATGGCCTTTCGCTCATGGATGGCACACATCAAAGTCATGTAAACAGCATCCCTCAACAATGTTGTCAACCGCAATGATCTCCTATGCCATGATCTGTTTCTTCTAAAGCCTCACATGCTAGCCATGAATAACTAACCAGAAGTGAGCTGATTGATAGGTAGACTAGTATGAACTTTGCACTCTGTATTTATCACCAGTCTAATGATTGAGCAATACACTACATAGAGAAAAATAGTGGTGGCCATTCTGTCATAGTTCATCAATACATTAGATGGCAACGTCGCCCAACATTTCTACATGGGCATTGACATTGATCACTTTATTAATAAGCTTTGTTGCCGTGCACTATATTTTGGTTGCTACTCTATGACTGTAGAGATTTCAATGAAAATGCCATGGCCGTGTGTCTTGTTGTTCCTTGTTGCTGCTGCCTTCACCACATCCATGCCCTCGTCATCGCCGTTACCTGCCATTGTTGCCACACTGCATTTCTATGGTAATACTTCTGCACAGTAATGCTGTAGGCAACTCTGTCACACTTCTTCCCTTAGATTAAATTCAAAAGTCAAAATGGGCTGAAAGAATAATCCAAATCAATCATAGGTACAAATAAATAATTTTCAGCTGAACACATCGCGAATACAAATGAAGGTTGAAAAAATAAAAGTTGGGGGGTGGAAGGGACAAGTGTGTATGGACGGGATAGCCCTGGTTCAACATTAACCTTGAACCGCACATTGCTGATAGAAACAAAAATAGACAATAAATTAAACACAGTAGTGATTCATGAATAATTAGTTAAACTTAATCGTCGTACGGCTAGGAAGTGAAAGCCATGGGGCTGTGCACAATGATCTCGCAGTTTGTCTGTCTAGACAAGAGAGCCGAAGAGCTCAACCGGACCATTCATGTCAGTGTTGTTGAATGAAGAGTTGCTGGATGTGCTATGGTTCAGCAGTTCAAAGGTCACTTGGTAAGATCGTTGTTGCCTGATTTGAGAAAACGCCAGTACTTGCAGCTCACCATAACCTTTACCACTTGTGACACGAACACATGCACTCGGTACTTGGTGACTATCTGCTTAAACATGAACTTGCGCTACAGGGGCTTATTGCCCTAATTTTATTATTTATTTAAAAATAT
>MNCI01022632.1:28103-52848 GCA_015680685.1 Gnetum montanum | reverse complement strand
TTTGGCAAAAATGTTTACTTAAAAATGAACCAATTTTAGGGTTTAATAGAGTACTATAGAACTCATTCTCCATCTCCTAGAGGGGAATCCCCACACCCCTATAATCCTCCTCATCCTTCTGCACATGCCCATCCACCCTCAACCTAGTTGTCACCTACTTCATCCATGTAGGGCAAAATTCTTGCATAGTCATAGCAACGTAATGCTACCTGAGCTATGAACTTACAACCGGCTCCACAATTGAGTGGTTTAGAAACTAGATCCCATAAACAACCATTCTTCTGAACCAATAGTTCTACAAATCCCTCACTGGCTCATGGGGCTGGTCACCCTGTGTCTCCTTCATCCTTTGCATCTACTCCTTCTAAGAAACCTTCAAACCAAATGCCTCCTAAGATCTGCACAGTCATGTTAATCCACACTATATCCAATTGGATCAAGGCTAGCAACCTTTTTAGGAAAAGAGTTGATCCTAGAAGTCCCCTCATCTACTTGTAGATCATTGGGAATGAGCCATGTAAGGCTCTTCTTAATTTAGGTTTTGATGTCAATCTGATTTCTCACAAAATGTACAAAGCCTAGAACCTACCTCCTCTCAAGAAGGACAACATTCATTTAGAATTAATAGATCAATCCATCACTGTTTCCTTGGAACTAGTGGAGGATATTGTAACCATTTTCTTTGAGTGGTCCTATCCTACTAATTTCCTAGTGATCAAGGTCGACAATTGCAAGGGGGACTTCCCAATTATTATGGAAAGGGATTGGTTGAGCACTGTTGATGCATGAATAGACATTAGAGACCTCTCCTTAGAAATTTCCAAGAATTTGACAAAGTTGAGAAGAAGAGATTTCCATGCATTATGTACAATGATATAGGGTGCAACTATGTGTAGAAACTCTAGTCTGTAAAAAGTACATCAATCATAGCATGTAGATAGTGTGCAAAAGAATCTAAAATTTAAAGGTGCCTATTCATAGTAGTCACGAAATAGGAGGATACCTAGTGGCTGACATCTGATCCTAAAAGTAGCACACTTTACATAGAATCAATTAAAAGCTTAACAGATGCCTATGTTGAAGGCATGGATAAACTAGAGTATGTTCATCGCCAACTCTCTAATGATGAACCTTTCTCAATTGGCAAAAGAGCCATCTCATTATCTAGGAGGGCATTATGTTGGGACATAGAATTTCTCAAGCAAGGATTGAGAGGGACCTTGAAAAGATTAGAGCATCCAAGGAATAACCCATCAATCCAAAACCATTAAATATGTGTAGTCATTCCTTAGACACACTCACTACTATGAGCGATTCATAGAGAATTTCTTTAAGATTGCTAAACTATTGGTTGAGGTTACAAAGAACGATGCTTCATTCATATGAATTGAGGAATGTAAAAAGGCATTCTTGCAACTTAAAGAAAATCCTGTAGAAACTCTAATTCTATGAGCACTTGATTAGTTCCATCCATTTCACATCATGACAGATGCATCAAACTATACCTTGGGAGCTATGCTTATGTAGTTGGACAATCAAAAATGTCCTTATTACATCCACTATGCAACTTAAAGTATTGTGGGTGCACAACTTAACTACACCATAATAAAGAAAGAGTTGATGAAGATGGTGTATGCCTTGGAGAAGTTTAGGCACTATGTGCTTGGATACAAGGTCTTTATGTATATAAATCATAGTGCCATTTGCTTCTTCATGAACAAGTCGATGATGAGCCCCTATGTCATACAGTGGTTGGTGATCTTATAGGAGTTCAATCTTACAAGGTGGATCAAAAAGGAACTAAGAATATGGTAGCTGATCACCTGTCTCAATTACAATGGGACAAGAAAGAGGAGGAGAGCCCACTTTTTGATCAATTTCCTGATGAACTCTTCTTTGTTGGTGAAATAAATGAACAAGTTCCTGCTAAACATACATGGTATGATGGCATCCTCACTTATCTTCTCACTTAGGAGATGTCAAAGAATTAGACCACTAGAAGGAACAATAGTTTTTTCATTAGGCCAAATGCTTCATGGAGATCAATAGACACATTTACAAGGTGTGCATTAATGGCTTAGTTTGGTGTTATTTTCTTGATGTTGCTCAAGTACACATTCTCCAAGATGCTTAAGAAGGTCCTTGTGGGGGCCACTAAATAGGAAGACGTATGGCCATTAAGATCCTGATGATAGGGTATTATTAGACAACAATCTTTAGGGATGCCCACCAATGCATCTACTCTTGTGAATGTTATCAACGAGATGGTGGGATGATCACTTAAATGAAGGAACCTCAATAGTGGATCCAACCACTAGAATCCTTCGATATTTGGAGCATTGAATTCATAGTCCCATCACACCCATGTCAAATGGAAAGGTATACATAATAGTTGTTATTGACTATTGTACAAAATGGGTAGATGCAGTAGCCATCACTGACTTTACATCTTCCACTACTACTCAGTTTGTATAACAAAATGTTGTAAATAGGTTTCAGGTGTCATGTGCATTGATTTCTAACAATGGTACTCATTTTATAGGTGCTACTTCTCACAAGCTCATGCAACTCTTGGGGGTTGAACATAAATTAAAAACACCTTACCATCCCCAAACCAAAAATCAAGTTGAGGTTACCAATAGGAAGATCTCAAAAATCTTAACCATAACAATTAACAAATATAGGAGAGACTAGATCACAAAACTCAACAATGCCCTTTGGACATACCGCTCAACATGGAAACTTTCTATAGGCTATTATCCCTATGTGCTGATGTGTAAAAAATTACCAACTCTTCCAATCCAATCCAAGCTTTATACACTTTCAATAGCCTATGACCTTGATCTTGATCTTAACCTAGCACAGAAAGAAAGCTTGATCAACATTAATTTGCTAGATGAGAATAGATTGGTGGCCCTATCCTTAGATGAAGTGCATAAGGCATTCAACAAAAACATTCCATGACCTTAGAATACAAAAGGTAAAATTTCAACCTAGAGATAATGTCCTCTACTGAAACTCCACACACATGCCTCAACAAACTAAGTTTCAAATGTTGTGAAAAGGGGCTTACATCATTTATGAAACCTTTCCTTCTAGGGCCATATTGATCTACAAATCTAAGAGTCCAAATAAGAAACAACTAGTCAACATGCAATAATTAAAACCTTTCCGTGAGCCTAAGCAAGCTAATGAAAGGATTGCCTTCTTGGATGGACAACCACACTCAATTTTTTGGATCTCCTTCTTTCAACCTAATCATGGGGGAGATGGCCATCTGTGCTAATCATTAAAATGGCTCTTCCATTTTTTCTACCTTTTATTTTACACTTTGTTGATGTTACACTTTTTATTTTACACTTTCTTTGTTTTTACACCTTTTTGTTTCACTTAATTATTTTTCCCAATTTTTGTTTTACAACATTGTTAGTACATTTTAACATTCTTAAACATTTTCCAATTTCTTTTATATTTTACTTTATTTTGGTGTGAATTTTTTTTATTTTCTAATAATGTGCTTTGTTGCCAATAGGACACAATGATGATGTAACTATTTGCTAATGGTGGTTTGTACTTAATGTTTTTGATTGTTAATGTGTAGTATCTTTCTTTAAATTTTAATGACTACGACATGACAGGCAATGAATCTACCTTATTTACCCATCCACAAACTCTATGGTCTTCCTATTTTTGGAAGTATGTGGTCCCTTTTTCATTAATGAAACTTTAAAGAACCTAATACTTTAGTAGTTTTCAAATTTGGAAAAGATTCAAAGGTTTGTAAAGTGTGTGACTTCAAGGAGATTCAACGATCTTTGTACCTTTCTACATACTTGAGCACAATTGTGTTTTCATGTATTTCTTACCATTTTGTGTTGACCAATAACATGAAGTTAATAAGTCTTTGCGTTGTGTGGTTCCCATCCAAAAATCCATAAAAACATAAAATCCAAAAGAAAAGCCAAAAAATTAAAAAAATGATGGGAATTTAAAGAACATCCCTTAGACAAAATAATGAGCTACAAGCACTAATTATGGAACTAGAAAGATATGTTACCCATACTTGAAAGTCCCCTCTAACTAAGGCCCTTTGTCACTTCCTACTTCTCTTTTCTTCTTTCATAAGAAACAGTGACTGATTTGTGGGAGTAGCCTTGTTTCTTGAGGGGGTGGTATGGTCTTGGAGTGATGATGTGAAGTCACTGAAAGTGCTTGATTTTGATCTAAACTAAGGATGGAATTTATCAATTCATTTAACCATAAAATCCATAAGGGACTTCATGTAACCATGATTAGGAACTCCATTCCATCTTCTCTATCATCCATCAATGCTTTCCATAATTCACTTCATTGTTGATTTCCATGTCTTGTTTGATGTGTTAAAGTTCTTAGGTAGATTCTTCTGGATTTGGTCCTTAATTTGAGGATATGTAAAGGAAAAAATGGCATGTGCCTACTATGGGGAGGACTCACTTGATATCTCTTAGATGGATTAGTTAAGTTCCTTATCCTTAGGCATTCTTGCAACCAAATCTTTCATGCATCCCATCGTGCATCCAATTGTATGTTCCTTAAGGAATTGTTTTCGAAAATTTCATTCTCCAAGCTAATTTCTCCAATTTTGTGAAATTCATAGCCCTCTTCTAATGTTTTCATCATGTTCAAGGCTTTTCTAGCTCTCTATGGATCCCAATTTCATGTTAAAAATCCTCTTAATTTTCAAAATATTAAAGTGGAAAATTTTCTCCTACAGCTTTGTCGATGGGACCCTGTATACACATCCCACCCACCCATCAACAAGACCCTATCGATGTAAGGCAAAAAAACCTATAAATATGTGTGAAAACTTAAGAATTTTTCACATTTTCTCATAAATGAGGGAGGAGTTGTTGAATTTTTCAAAGTTGAAAACCTTCCAAGAGCCATATCTTCCTAACCATTTTTCTGATTCACTTTGTTCTTCAACCTTGTAGCTACTGAAGGTAAGCTCTTCATCATAGGGGCCACAAACCTTAAGCTTTTGATATAAAACTTTTTAAAATTTTTCTAACTCCCACAAAAGTTTAAGAAAGAAATCAAAATTAAAACATCATAGTGTGAGAGTTAAAGCCTTTCAACAAGCTCTGATAACATTCTAAGTTAAAAATGATTCAAATAATAATAAAATAATCAATCTAACATGGTCCAAACTTAGCCTAAGTGTAACTGCCCAATGAGAAAGGTACTTAAGTGTTATAAGTTACACATTGAATACTAATCCTTGGTTATGTTTTGACCATAGATGACACCTAAAGGAAAGCACACGTAGGAAGGAGGATCATCCCAACCAAGGGACAAACAACCATGAATAGGAAGGGGCCAAGAACAACCCCATGAGTAAGTAGAGACCCATGTAATAAGATCTTTTTGAGAAGAGCCCGAAGTGAAATCTATCTAGTAGATTTTTGAAGAAGAGGCTGCAATAGAATAGTCTCACCGAGATGAGGCACCTAAACCCAAACCAAACCTTGAGGTTACCATGATAGAGGCCTACCTCAAGTAGATTTTGAATAAGGAGGTCTAGAAATTTATACTTCAAGAGTTAAACTTTGGACCTTTCTTAGAGTTTGCACCTCTAGAAGTTAAAGTTTAATTGCAGAACTCTCCCATGTGGCCCACAATCACTTTTAGCAAGGAGCGGTACATGGGAGATACATACTTATTCTAGAACAATCTGCAGGCCAATTTAATCATCAAGATCAAGGACATTTCAATGTTCGACTTAGTGAAAGCCATTACAAAGGCCCTTGGGTTATCAAAAACTGGGACAACTTTAGCAAAATGCAAGTAGATCCTGATGTTAAGAAGTAATGGATGCAATAGTGTTCTTGAGTCAATCGTAAGGCATTTTGTGCACTAACCATGCCAGAACATTCATATCTCAAGATTGCAGCCTTTGACCTCAATCCAATGGTGAGGCCAAGCAAGATCACAACTTTTCTCGCCCTTGCATGTGCCACTCTAAGCAAAAAATTCCCTATCAACCTTCCATCATTGATCTCTCTTAAGATAGAGAATCAATTTAAGTAAAATGAATGTGGAAGGAAGGCACTTCCCTTCTCATGCCTCATCCAGAAATTATGCAAGAGGAAAGGAATAACATGCTACACAAATGATGTTGTCCAATGTGCTCCATCTACTTCCAAGGCAGAGATGATGAAGGACAAAGTGCTTGTCAAAATCATCCAAGAAGAGGAATAGCAACCACCGCCTCCACCACCCACTCATGAAATAATTTTGAAGTTCTACATTTCTCTTAAGCACATGTGCGAGATCCAAGTGTATCTCTTACATGAGCAAGAATGAGTGGTGGTGATCCATTTGTATATTGCCCAAAAATGAGCACCTCAATGAAGTGGCTTAAACCATAAGCCAGATGGAGGGAGGTGGAGTAATTTTCTTAGCACAAAGAATGCAATTGCCTAGGAGATCAAATCCTAGAGCCTAAGAGCTAATGGTATCTCTCTCTCAACAATAGCAAGTGCTAGAAATCTCTTTGAACACTGCTACTTTCTCAATGCATCTAGAGGAGGGAAAGGGGTAACTTTCTTGGTGATGTAGTACCATGATTAAGAGACTATGACAAAGTTCATTTTTGATAGAATTTTCAAAGCATTGAATGTACCTACAATGTCTATACTAGAAGTTTCTGCACTTAGATATGTGCAAACATCTATAGGAACCCTTAGTAGCAAATTAAGTGTAGCCAAGCATGAAGAGTTGCTAGACTAACTAGTGGAAACCAAGTAACTAATTTAAGATGTTTTTGACCTTTCAAATACAATCACTAGAACCTAGACAAAGTTTCTAGAAGTGAGAGGCAAATGCATCATATTGAAGGAACAACTCAAAATAGCTTGAGCTAAGAATCAATGCTTGGCTACAAAGGTTGCTAAATTAAGAGCCTATCTTGTTGATCCTACATTTCTCAACCCTGCACTGACATGTGATGATGCCTTCAAGTAGCTTGAAGACAAGCTCAAAAAGGTTGAGAACAAGAAGGAGACAATCATCTTTGACCAATCTGTAGCTAATGTCAAAACATACACCATTTAGAAGGACTTGCTCCAGACGTGCCATAAGAATGCAATCTTGATCGTAGAAAATCATTGCCTATGGAATGTTGATGTGTAGAAGTAGTAGATGTATGATTTTATCCATCAACAAAAAGAGTAGCTAGCTAGAGCAAACAATAAATTAGGGAGATTAGTAGCAAAAAATAGAAATATCTTCATGTAGAAAGTCCATGCCCTTCATAAAAAATCTACAATAGAGATAGCTGCTTGGAAAAATGAGGCTCTTAAACTTAAGAGAGTCGAAAAAAATTATAGAGATTAGGTTGGTTTACAAAAGGAAATTAATGAAAAGCATATCTAGATGGTGAAGGCAAAAGTCAATAAGGCCCTTCAACAGCTCAAGGAAGGAGGTGATGTCTGGCAACCTTTCTTTGATGGGCTCAATGAATACAACAAAGTAAAGAAACGCATGAAAGAGTTGTAGATTGAGGAGATGATGGAGTACATGAAGCTTGCCAATCTCCATTATGCAAATTTGGTGATGCTAATTGCTGGTAGGACATGGTCATAATTGGAGAAATAAGTGGCCAGCTCGTACTTACTGTACGAGGTAGAGTTCAAGCATTATAAAGACACCAAGCATAAGCTTAAGATTGTCAATGTTGAACTTAAGGTTCTCAAAGCAAAGTTTACTAATCAATGATCAACTGTTGAGAACCTGGCCAAGGAAATGAATGACTACCAAGAGCTGCATAATGCACTTAGAGCATTTGATATTGAACGTAAATAGTTTTTTTCCTAGTTCATGAATGTTAAGGAGCTATTTCCTAGTAATGCCCTATCCGTGGAATATTCCTATTCTAGCCCACATTGGTGAAGCAATGTGGAGTGTTAATGATTCTTGGAGTAAGGAGGAGAAAATGAAGGCACTGTTGGACACCTTTTATCTTCCACTAGAAGTTGCAGCTACTACAAGACAACCACAATTGCCTCAACCACCACATGCACCTGAAGTAGAAGAAAGTCCTTTAGGGCCTCAAGAGCCTCTACTACCTAGGACCATTTGATCTTCTCCAGCATCTTTGCATCATTTGAGGAATTGTTCTTGTTAGTTTTGTCTTGGTGTTCAATTTTGTTATCCTGAACAATATAATTTTGTAATCATTATAAAACCATACACTTGGGCACTTAGCTTTTGTCTTGTTGTTGTGTGTTTGTTTGTGTGTCAATAATCCCATACCTTTCCAAATTTTGTAAAAAAATCAAGGATGAGTTTTCATTCAATCGTGGGGGTATGATGAAGCATCATGGTTCAACCACATCGATGGGATGCTATTGATGTGACCTTGTCAACAGGATCTCATCAACATGATCCCGTCGACGTAGGGTTTGACCCATTGATGTGTACTTGTTAATGAGGCACCTTGTTTTTTCCTATAAATGTGCACCTTCTGCCGCATTTATGGCATCAATTCTCATAGTTGAAATGAAGTTCTTATAGTTTTTCTTCCCAATAGTTACAATATTTTCTAAGTACCCACAGTAGGAGTTAAAGAGTGTACGAATCTTTATTCAAGCATTGTTGAACTTGAGCACTTCAGTGTGTCTAGCAATAAAGACAAGCTTTCTAATCAAGCCTTACAGTAGTTGGATTAGATTAATTATATTCTTTATGCATCTAATATTTTAAGAAAATTTCCTTAAATGTTTTTAAGTAATTAAAGTAATTAATTAACATAAATTAAATAGTAAACATAAGTATAACCACTTTGAGCATACGTGTAACACTTGGTAATCCCAGTAACACCTAATGTTTGGTACCCTAGTAGCACTTTATGTGTTTAGGATGTGTAAGGCAAGTGGGTACAAATGCTTATGTTATGATTAGTTAACTATTAGTTAGTTAGATTAATTTAGTAATTAATTACCTTATCCTTTATTCTTTATTCTTAGGCTACTTAGAACTTGAAAAGATAAAAATGATAAAAATAATATACCACAACAATTGAAATAGTTGATTCACCTCTTAGACCAGTGTATGTAGAAACCTAAAAGTACTAGAATTTGAACGGATTTTTCATAAACACTTGTGATATGTATGGTTGGGCACAAGATCTACTCACTGCTCATCAGGTGTTTAGACAAGGAATAAGTAAATGATGTAATAAAATTTTTACATAATAATGAACATTTATGCTATCATTTCTTAATTCATAAAGTCATGAAAGTTGGCTATTATTTACCTACTATGATCACTAATGCATAAAATACAATGAAAACATGTGGATAGTGCCAAATATTTAAGGGTAGAGATACTAAAATTTTAGTACCTGTACAACCTATCATTGAGGTTAGACCTTTTGCACAATAGGTACTTAACTTTATTAGAGCTATTAATCCATCATCATCAAGTTAACAAAAATTCATCATAACAATAATGGATTATACTACATGTTGGCTAGAAGTTATAGCTATTAGAGGTGCTATGCCATGTAAAGTTATTAGGTTTCTTGAAGAAGTTGTCATCACTTGATGTAAACATCCATATGCCTTATTAGTTGATAATGGTCATGCTTGCATTTCAACTAAAATCATAGAATGGACAATAAATAATAGAATTGTAATTAAATGTGTTACGAAATACTATCCACAAGGCAATGGTTTGGCATAATCTTCTAAGAAAAATTAAAAAGATGATTGAAGATAATCCATGGTATGGACATGAAAAGGTGAAATGGGTTGTATGGGTAGATCATATTTGCTAAAAAAATCTATTAAGGCCAACCCTTACAAGTTAGTACATGAATAAAAACCTATATTACCCATCAAACTTTAGATCCCCACTTATGAATCTTTTCTTAAATTATCTAAGGCCAAATGAGGGCCTAGTTTCTAAATCCTATGATCTTTAGGATCTCAAACTTAGATATTTAAAAGTAGTAGGTTTAATAAAAAAATTTACCTCTAAATCATTTGAAGTAGGTGATCTAGTCTTTAAAGAGCCAAACATTCTAGTTAGAATGGTCCTTAAACCAAATTCTCACCAATGTGGTTAGGACCATATTAAGTTATGAATGTCATAGCACCTAATGTTTATAGAATACTTAACCTTTAAGGTAACAATTTTGCTTAAAACTTCAATGCATTCTACATTAAACATTTTTATATAGTGTTATACGTGTATATCTAATAGATTAGTAATTTAACAAGTTATAGTTATTAATATATGTATGTATTTATATATGACGCATAACATGTCATATGCACTTGAGTAGAATGCATTTCATCTTACTACATTTATAATATCATTTCTTAACTTGTGGCAATTGAGCAACAAAAGAATGGATCATATTCATATAGGTGCATGTCATAGAAGTAAACTTAAAGGATGATTGGATTTAATGCTTAGTTCTTATTAAGTGCACTTGATAGATTTTAGAAACACTTGTAAATATTTCATTTTTCGTTAACTAAATTAAAAAATGAAATCCTTAAGACCAAGCCATGAGAATCTTATCTTAATAAATTTTCTACTACCTACATGTTTTATGGTGATAGCATAGAGGTTGAGTTGATACCATAGCATCTTCCTTTGGATTGCATTTATTTAAAATGATGTGTATGTTTTGAATTCTTTTTATAGTTTAGCAATTTATGCTAAACTATAATAAAATAACTCAGTGTGAGGGCTTTGTGATGTGCTAGAAAGGATCTGAACTAGTGACCAGTTATGGAAGTATTGAGTTCATTCTTTCTCATGTCCTACCATGATTCATTGTGACTATACCTTGAGTTTATGATGATACCACAAAACTAGAGTTCCTCCTGTCTTCTTTTCGTCTTCCCCTTAAAAATTGATTAATTTAGTTCTCACAACTTGAAACTAGAAAGGATCCCATGATTAAATATTCTAACAAATATACTAAAATGTTGGAAGAAAGTATGTTGCTCTATTTGTATCACTTGATAGAGTCTTTGAAGCAATGAATTAAAACTTTTAAGTGTAATTCTCTAGGCAAGGAGAATTTAGCACCAAATTCTATTTCTGTCTCTTCATTTTCTTATTCCATCTCATCATTCATTTAGTTGTTTATTGTTGGTTACTCATTTTCTTATTGTTTAGTTGTTTTCCCTATATCTTGTACTTTCCTTTTCACTCCATTTTCTCTCCATTCTCATCATTCATGTAGTTGTTTATTGTTGGTTACTCATTGCTACTTCTTGTTGTTTGCATATTGCAACTGCTACTTGTTACTACATGCACACTATTGCTATTTAATTGCTACTTGTTGTATAGCACTACTACCACCATTGTTATTGCTACTTAATGCTATTATTACAACTTATAACTTATGATTGTGATTCTATTAAGTTTCTTTTATTTAAACTTTGGCTCTCTTTTTACTATTTTTTATAAATCTTTCACCTCTTCCATCAAGACTTATTCTCAAATTAGTTATGTCCATATGCAAGATACCGTAGGCCATCCTTTGCAAAATGTGTTTTCTAAGTATTTTGTGTAGATTTTGGATCACCTTGTGAGAATACTAAGCTTCCATACCTAATTTTTACCCTTTCATGCACAAGTTAATTCTAAAGTTTAATAAATTTTGATTTGAATTATTTAAATTAACACCTCTCATGGCCATTAAAACACCGTATTTGTTATGTATAATCACACAAATATCTAACCATTTTTATGAAAGATAACACTCATACGCATAGAACCTCAGGAACCTAGAATGAATCTGCGACACTTTTTCAGAATGCTTTGCAATGTCCATGTATAATACACGAAGGGTGTATAAAGTGCTAAAGACACCAAACTACTAAATTTAAGTAGACCAAAGGAAGGCACACAAAATTCAAATATACAAAATCCAAGGATAATATTTCTTCCCATTTCAGCAATACATTGATATCACAAATTTATGCTCACCGTCTGCCAGAAGCAAAATGTATCAACGGTATATTCGACCAAATTAAAAAAATATAAGATAAAAGGATGGATCCTCGGTACCGATAAAATGTACCCTGTAAAAACTATGTACCGAGCTCATTAATATGTTTAGATGTTTCTTCTTACCAATACTTAGACGATAGCCGCAACAAACATTTACAATCCCACAAATATAAAATCAAGATGAGCCAATTATGATCCAACAGTCAAAATTTTGATTTTCTGAATAAACTCGTTAGACGTGTAGCTAAACCTGCAACTGTAAATCAACGTTGCTAAAAAAGCAAGCCTGGAAATGCTGAAGTTCAGAACTACAAACAAACAGGAGGTTAAACAATTTCTAACAAATAAGAATAACCCAAGCACAGATACAAGTTTCATTGTTTGCAAAGATTCTCCCACCATGTCTTTCCCTTCATCTTCCCTATATTCCAACTCTGCGAAAATCGAGCGATTTCTGTTAGCTCTGTTGTCATATCTGAGGAAACATTTACTATGCATAATGTTTCTTCAAAAAGTCACGGAACGGGTAACACAAATTGGCAAATTGCAAACTATTACCATAATTGGAATTAGCAACTCTATGAAAGCCTTGCAAATTGCATAAATGATTAAAGGCATTGCAAGTTTCATGGCCAACCATGATTGGGGCACGTAATTACATTGAAAAACCTTGAGAAACAATATCATTACTCAAAAGTGAATCTGAATGGCATGTAAGTTAACGTTACAAATGCAAACGCATTAGAAGGTTGAGCTGGATGCCTCTTGGATTTCTGATTCCCGGTACGTGTTTAATCGTGGTTGCGATTCCACCATCAGTATTACTTCCTCCAAATTATTGCAACGAAGTCCGGATTGATTTTGAATATTATCCGTAGACGAGGAAGATGTGTATGAATCATAGATTTTAAATAACATCGACTCCACTTGTTTCATGGATGGCCTGGAGGAAGCTTCATGGCATGTGCAAACCAGGGCTACCCTCAAAATGCCTTCAACTGCCTCCATCTCTTCCTCTTTCTGGATTTCAATGCCTCCACCGCTGCCATCGACTCTGGATAAAACCTGTTTAATTCTCTGTGTTTTCTCCCCTTCTGAATTTGCTCGGAATACCATGGACACCCAATTTCGGAAAGTGAGATCAGTGCCAAACATCTCATTTGTAGGCTCAGTTGTGGTCATTACTTCTAACATGACCACTCCAAAGCTATAAACATCTCCTTCAGTGGACAGCTCCCCTCCAACTCCATACTCTATATCCATAAAACGTGGCATCCAAATTAGTAAGATACTAAATTAAAATGAAAAGTAACCTTTGAAATTAAAAAAAATGTTTTAAAATGCAGTTGAATAAAAATATACCAGGAGCAACATATCCTACAGAGCCTTTGATCCCGTATGATGATGATGTAGTAGCTGTTATAGGCTGTGATTGTGAAATTGCCATACAACAGGCTATGCCAAAATCTGAGAGCTTCACAGTCATTTCTTCATCCAGCAATACATTTTGGGGTTTAATGTCACAATGGATCACTGGGGGACTGCAGTCATGGTGGAGATAGCTCACTGCAGTCGCCAACTCTTTTAAGATGCGGAGCCTCATTTCCAAACATAATGATCTGCCCTGTTCTCCATGTTGATCATGAAGAAGCGAATGTAGAGAACCATTGCTCATGTAAGGCATGACTATGGCCCTGATATCATTGGAGTAGAATACGGTCAAGATCTTAATAAGGTTCCTATGTCGCAGTTTCCCTAAAATTTGGCATTCCTTCTTGAAACTCTGTTCAGATCTGTTCTCTTGGGATGACAAGAATACCTTAGCAGCTACTTTCTGTTCCCGGTTTAATTCCCCATAATATACCCTTCCATATCTCCCTTGGCCAATTAAGTTACCTTCACTGAAATTTTGAGTGGCCCTGTTTAATTCTTGCATTGATATTTTCATGAATGGCTTCTCCAAATTAAACATATTCAAAATGGACCTTGATTGAAAATTTTTCATTTTTCTACGGAACAACCAGATTGAAAGACTTGGAGTCAAGATCCCACACAAGGAGGTGATGATTATTAACAGTAATTTGAGAATTGTGCGGGTGTGGAAATTATGGGTGCCAGAAATCTTGCATTCAGTGAGACCAAGGCAACCACCGCATAGCAAGGGATTTTGTACTATAGACCATTTGCTTAGGTTTTTAAAAATGCCCTGTTTACATGGGATCTGCCCTTCAAAAAAGTTGTAGGAGATGTTAAAGACATGTAGATAAGCAAGCTTGGTCAGCGACTCTGGAACCCTTCCTGTAAAAGAATTATGCGAGAGATCCATGATTTGAAGTTGCGTCAGCTTCTCGCCAATATTTTTGGAGAGACTTCCAGTGAAATTATTGAAAGAGAGATTGAGATGCACTACAGTTAACCATTCTCCAATGTGAATGCCAATGTTTCCAGAGAGATGGTTGTCCGAGAGATCAATAAACTGGGCCATCTGCATACCTCCTAAGTCTTCAGGTACTTGCCCTGTCAAAGCATTTCGGGACAGATTGAACCCAAATATAATGTGTTTTAAACCAGCAACCTCTGGTGGGATTTCTCCAGACAAATTGTTTGCAGAAAGATCCAGATGTTCCAGTAGTGAACATTTAGCTATCTCTGGAGGAATTTTCCCATAGAAAGAATTCATCCTTAGATTAAGCTGACGTAAACTTGCCAACTCACTGATGCTGGGAGAAATGGGGCCTGATAAATTGTTGTGTTGCAGATAAAGGTAAGCCAGAGTGCTGCTTGCCAGAGCCAGTTCACTGGGAATGTTGCCTTGCAGTTTGTTGTAACTGAGATCGATATACTGAATAGAACTCATGTTCCCCATCTGTGAAGGGATGTTGCCATATAAAATATTTCTTACCAACTGAAATTCAAACAGTGATGACAGGTTTCCAATGCTGCAGGGAACTCTGCCATAGATGATATTGCCATTTAAGGCTAATATTTGAAGATTTAGCCAGTGAGAACCAATGTCTGAAGGTAAGATTCCCCGTAAATAATTGTCAGACATATCTAGGATTCTCAATTGCCGACAATTAAAGAGGGCTTTTAGTATGGGAATGGATTGATCAAAGCGCATGCCTTCACTTGTGAACTTGTTGCCAGCCAAGTTAAGCCATTCCAGGTGAGAAAGATTGCCCAGCCAGTTAGGAAAGGTTCCTTGCAAAGAGTTATGGTCCACTGCTAACAAGATAATAGATGATGTGCTCACCCATGAGTCTGGTATTGCTCCAGAGAATTGATTTTCTGTGAACGACAGATATTTTAAGTTGGGGAAGGTAGAGATCCACGCAGGGAGAGTACCTTGCATCCTGTTAAAATTCAAATTCAGCTCTGTCAATGAGGTAAGGTTGGCCATGGACTCTGGAACGCTTCCCCTGAAAAAGTTCACAGCGAGATTCAGCCCTTGCAATTTGTTCAACCTTCCTATCCACGGTGGCAGTGTTCCTTCAAAGTCATTCTCAGCTAAAGACAACTCCATGAGAGAAGTGCAATTCACGAAAGTGCCAGGAATGGTGCCTCGGAGAGAATTGGTGCTGACATCCAGGTATTGAAGGGAAGAGAGATTTCCCAATTGGTATGGAATGCTGCCGTGCAAATTATTAGTGCCAAGAAAGAGAACCTCAAGTTTGGTGAGCTGTCCAAGTGAAGCTGGGACATGGCCCCTGAGATGGTTGTAGGACAGAGAAAGCTGGGTTAGCTCTTTGAGTTGAGCAAGGGACTCTGGAATTAGACCGCTGAGAGAGTTGCTGGAAAGGCTCAGGAACTTGAGGCGTGTGAGCTTCCCAAGAGAAGCAGGAATAGTGCCATTCAGATAGTTGATGCTCAGATCAAGGTACTCAAGGGAAGCGATGTTGCCCAATTGAGGTGGAATGCATCCACGCAGATTATTATTGTTAAGAAAGAGGACCTCTAGTTGGGTGAGTTGTCCAAGTGAAGCAGGTACAACACCCGTGAGATTGTTGTAGGAGAGCTTAAGATTGATCAAGTTAACAAGTCCAGCCAGGGAGTCTGGAATTGTACCTGTCAAAGAGTTGTCAAAAAGGATCAGCATCTTGAGTTGGGTAAGCTCTCCCAGATATGCAGGAACAAAACCTGTGAGATGATTCTCATGCAAAACAAGCTGCGTGAGCTCTCTGAGCTCACTAAAGGACTCAGGTATTGGACCTGTTAAATAGTTACTAAAAAGGTGCAGAATCTTGAGCCGGCCGAGTTTCCCAAGAGAATCAGGAATGGTACCATTAAGAGAATTGTCGACAAGGATAAGATACTGCAGCGAAGACAGATTGCCCAGTTGCAGAGGAATAATTCCGTGCAATGGGTTGGAGCCAAGGTAAAGTCCTTCAAGTTTAGGAAGCCTGCCAAGCTGAGGTGGAATAAGTCCAGACAATGAATTGTTAAAGAGATTGAGTACCTTCAACATTGACAAATTGCCCATGGCCGCAGATATTGATCCTTCCAATGCACTGCTGTTAAGGTCCACTGAAATCACTCTTCCGGCAGAGCATTGAATTCCAGTAAAGTTGCAAGCATCAGCAGAGTCAGATCGCCAATTTTGTAAAACAGAGTGAGGATCAGCGGTGATGCATCTCTTAAAGGCAATCAAAGATTTCACTTCATTGACAACAGCATCATTGTTATCCCTTGTATTTGCATTTGTAGCAGCAACATGGATCAGCAGGAAACACACAAACAGTGTAAATGCAAAACGGGATGACCAAATGTTGGGCGCCATTATTGTTGGCTAACAGGAGGACTTGAACAAGTGCAGTAGTACTAGGTTATGCCAGAGTTTTGCTGGGAAAGCTTTTGTGTATGATATATGTACGCCTTGACTTATGAATGTTTCAGAGAATAACTGAATAACCGAGGACGACAGAACACCATTTTATCTCTTTATCCTTTTAAAATTATTTTTTCGAGACCAAGAAAACTGCTGCTTTGAATTTTATTTTTCATTTCGAAAAACAGGTAATGATGATTTATCTTTTGATATTTGTTAGCACCATGGTAATATACTTATTCACCATGCTAAGTATAAACTAAGAAGCCGAGGCTAGTTTGTCCTGTGCCATGTAGGAAGGCCCGGAAGTTATCTGGTTGGGCTTGGCCACCAAAAATTGGGATTGGATGGTTGAATGACATGATATTGCGTGACTTCAACTTGACTTTGCGAGAACAAAGGTGATGATTCCATCTAATCTCATGTGCACTTCATTTCATTTGTCGTGCATTCCGAGATTTAATATTACAATATTACACTAAGTGCAATTGTTTAATAATAAAAGTCACGCCTGGGCGGTCCAGCCCACTTCATCGAAAAGCAATTTCGCATTGTTTAAAGCACTACTTTTTGAGTCTCGAAATCACGGGAGCAGTTATAAATCTTAAATCTTGGAAGCATGATAACCACTACGTCTTAGCAATCACAGATCTTACCTTCTTACATGAGAATAGATAGAATGATATTATCAACGTCGTTGTTACGAAGTTAAATAATGTTTTGTCATCCAACCATACAAACCTAATCTTTGATAGCGAGATTCACCTTTGTTTTTACAAAGTCAAGTAATGTCATGTCATTCAATAATACAATCCTAATTTTCGATGACTCCGTTGACCGAGAGATAAAGGCACTAAAGTTCAATAATGTCTTGTCATCCAACAATACAAACCTAATCTTTGATAGCAAAAATGAATGGAATCATATTCTCACCTTTGTTTTTACAAAGTCACGTAATGTCATGTCATCCAATAGTACAATCCTAATTTTTGATTTTTGATGACTTACTTGGTCGAGAGATAAAGGCATTAGGCTTACTTTTGAACTTTGAATGTTGTCACATGAAAAGAAACACTTCACATAAAATATCTAAGTACTATTTATATATTTGGCAACACAGTCGAAGCTAGTAGATGTAGTGCTTTTCATGCTTGCAAGATTTATGATTGCTAAGGCATAATCCATCTTTTATCTCCCCTCCCATGATTTCTAAACTAATGTTGTATTAATGTGGACTTGCTTTTCAGTTCTAAGTTGGTTGGACTTCCATGGTCATGAGCATGACGTTTATTATTGGATGCTTGCAATTATTGTAATGTTAATTCTATGTAATTTGCAAGACTTATCACTAATGATGCAAATGAAATAAAGTACACATGAGATTAAATGGAATCATATTCTCTCATTTGTTCTTGCAAACTCAAGTCATGTCATGTCATTCAACCATACAACCCTAATTTTTTATGGCCAAGGTCAACTAGAAAACTTCTAGGCCGTCCAACATGACACACTCTTTGGCCAAGAGTCGAAGGTAATAGGCCTTGTGACATCTTGTTCTCAGATGTCATGGCAAATGTCAAATATACATTATAGTAGACATTATGCGTAAGAATGTAATATACCAAATGTCAAATATATGTAATTCGACATTATCTGTAAAGGAAATAATAAGAAAAATGCAGAAGGAGAAAGGATTGCTTTATTAATATGAAGTAGTGTATTTGGATCATGCTATGAGAGAGCTCCTTGGGGTTTTCTTCCTTCGACGTCTATCCCCTTAAAGGCAATCCAACAATGCCACCATGATTAGGTGTACAACCTAGGTAGAAGGGATGGCCAATCCTCTTCCTATCCCACTTCACCTAGCTCCTGTGACTTGCCTATACCGGCTTTGCCACTCCATGCCTAGCATGACTTCTAAGCCCAGGTATAAATGCCTTAGGTCAAGCCCCCAAAGGTGACCTCAAGAGACATGTCCATTATTACAATGCATCATTTTGGGTCTCAATTACAATTGCCCTTTTAGGTCTTGTTACGATAACGATAACACTTGTTATGAAGAGGCATCATCTTCATTATGCAATTGCATCATTTGGGAATGGGGATGTTACAGTCCTACTCTTGGATTTTGAATGGTGTCACACCTAAAAGAAAACAAAACTTTTTGGCTAAGACCTTAAGTTTAAAATGGAGGATGAGAAGGAGGAGATGTTGTTTTTTGTAGTGCACTTTAAAGATGGTATTTTTTGTAGTGCTCTTAGTATGGTCTTGTGAATCATCCTCAAGGCAACATCTACTTTAGAGTTAACACTAACTTGGGTTGATTGTTCAAGGGTATACATGCTTAGTTACCTTATATGTAAATTATATATTATCTAGTTCAACACTATTATCATGCCTACCACTAGCCCTATCTTCTATTTTCCCTTTTTTCTCTTTCATCTCTCATGTTTCTACCTAATATTTTGTTTATGGTTTGTTTATTTGTTTGTTTTATGTTTTTGGGCAATGTTTATTTTCATTGTTGATGTTCTGTACTATGTGTTCTATTTTTTTAGTGTTCTTATTTTAATTTATACCTTATTAAAGTATGAATTAAGGTTTTCTAATTGAGTTATGATTTGTTTATGTAGTATTCTTGGTATTATCATAAGTTCATGTGAATTAAGAAATTTTTTTGTTGGAGATGGTTTGGTTTATTTCTTTTTTTAATTTCTTTGTAGTTGTTTCTTCTTTTTCCTATTCATTTTGTTTTTTTAGTGTTTTTAATATGTTTTTTTATGAATGAATCATTGTAGGATGAAGTTTGTCTCTAAATTGGTATACTTTATTAGTTAGTATTAGGAAAAGAAAGAGGGTTGATCAAAGTAGGGTGGAGTTTTTACATGACAAATTATCTCAGTCGTTTGTCAATCTCGAGGGTTTCTAATGTAGTTTTTACAAAAAAAATGTTTTTAGTAAGAAATGATTTAAAGATTTAAAATACTAATGTCTCTTAGAATGAAGAGACTATTAAGAATTCTGAAGCTTTTGATTTTGCTTTACTTGATGGTTTATATAAATCCTTATCAAAAGATATCATTTCATGATAAATATTTCTACAAATTATTGGACTTGTTTCCTCGAATAAGGGTTTTACATTAATCATTTAGGCTATCCTCAAGTGCTATGGAATTAATGTTGTGCATGCTTGCTATTTTTCTAAATCTTTTTTGCTTGTTAAATTGACCAATTTTGAAATGGTTGAAAAATCATTAGATCTTAAAGTTTTTATGGGTCAATGTAATACTTTTATTGCTTAGAAATCAAAAGTGGATTTTGATTTTTATTCTTCTAATTATTCTAAAATTCCTTGTTGGATTGAATTATAAAATCTTTCTCTTATTTTTCAAAGTTTTGAAGCAAAATTATTAGCAACATTGGCATAATCTTGAAGATAGAGTCAAAAACATAACTAGATAATGTGCAACACACATGATATTTTGTAGATATTGATTTATGATAAAAGAAAATAGAATTAAAACTCAAGATAGGTAATCATTATTTTTCCCAAAAAATTACATTTTATAATTTGCAAGGATGTTGTAGCTTTGTTGTCATGAAGGCCATGTTATTGGAATCTATCCTATTCTAAATAAAAAGTTATTTCTAAGAAAAAGAAACAACAATTTTATTAAAGAGAAAATAATGGTAGTTTTTAGTAACCACAAATGAAATCTTCTTCAACAAGTTCTTAACCTTTTACTAGTCCTTTTAATTCTAAAGGCATCAATAAAATCTTGAAAGAGAATTCCTTTTTAGAAAAAAATAAAATTTCAATAGAGACTAGTAATGAAAATATTGATGAAGATGGATTTCACTCAATGCTACATAAAAATAAGAGGTTTGCGAATGCTACTTTTAATTTAAAAACCCCAAAGGTACCATATTCTCTTTCTACTTTGATGAGCAATGAGGTACCCTTACACTCAACCATATGAATCACAAGCATTCATGTGCGGTTCAGTCAAATTCCATGGATGGGACTAGTTGTGGCATCTAAATCGTTATGCTCTAATCGCAGTTCATTGTCTTCCCACTTGGACTAGTGGTATCTTTATCACATATGGTTTAGTCCAAAGTGAGGCATATGATGTGGTCTAATTTCTACGCTACTTCTAATGATGATAAAGAGATAAATTAATTAAACTAATAAATGATGTAAAACAAGATATAAACTAGCCTAACACAAGTAATTGCCCCACCTTCCTGAACACATCCTGCACACATATAGCATTGTTGGGCTACCAAACATTAAGCATTGCTAGTTATCAAGTACTATATGAATGCTTGAAGTGGTCATGCTTGTGTTCATTAACAATTGGAAATAAATTTCTTAATTCAAATGCATTAAAGTAAAAAGTAAGAAAGTAAAATGCATTAAAGAAAATATTAGTCTATTATCAGTGCTACAAGGATTGTCAAAAGAGTTTGCTTTATTCCTATCACACTGCTACACTTAGGTACATCAGTGCTCAAACAAAGAACCATGTACACTTTAGACTTCTTCTACAGGCACTCAAAAAATAGTCTAACTCTAGAGAAAACAAACTATAAAAGCTCTACTACTCTAACAGAAAAACTATATGGAAATCGTGAGCCTGAGTCCTATATTTATAGACTAGAGTACACCCTACAATGTTGAATATCTAAAGTTGCATCTTGGCTCTAACGTTGCATACGTGACATTGGGGCTCTGACATCAGGGCACTAATACAAGGCTCTGATGTCAAGGCTTCAACGTTTAGGCTCTGATGTTAAGGCCAGGTAAAACATGACTCATCATACCCCCACGATTAGATGAAAACTCATCCTTGAGTTTAAAAAAATAAGGAAAAAGTTCCTTACAAAAAATATTAGATAATTATGGGATTATTAACTGACATTACAAACTGACTTAGATAAAATAAACAAACTTTGGATGCCCAAGTGTACGAAATTACAATTTTTACAAAATGGGGTGTTCATGATAAGAGAAGTGAACACCCTAGATAACACTAACATCCAACATGTCTTAACAGCATAAGAATGAAAGAGAGAGAAGAGATCCAATGAGCATGAACGGTCCTCATTGTGTAGCACTGCTATGTCATCCTTGTTGAAAATAGTCCTACTTCTAGTCATGCTTCCCACTGTAGTCACAAAAAAATCATGAATTAGTATGTAAGGTGTAACACATAGCTGTTAAGTACCTTGTCTCTTCGGTGGTTACACTTAGCTTAGTTGTGATTGTGGTAGATTGATTCCTTTAGTAGTGTCAGTAGAAAGGCTAACAAATAAGGTCAAATAGATAAGCGATCCATTAAATTTGAAAAATTTTGATGCAAGAAAATATTTTAAGATGGTGTAAGAATTCACAATGATAAAAAAGAAAGTTCACTAAAAAATGTTGTGAAGATGTGCACAATTGGATGTCATTGATGGGGTAAACAAAAAGATTTGATTGTAAGAGTGTCTAAGGGTAAAGAACTTAACTAATCCAACCAAAAGATATGCAAGTGGATCCTCTCCAAAGTAGGCACAGGCCTTTTATGCCCTTGCATAACTTTAAACCAAAGAGTCCGTGGACTCCATGGATGATTAATGGTTACAAAAGGCTAAGTATAAAAACCTGGAAGTAACTAATTAAGAATTCCAACTCATCAAACCAAGACATTGAATCAAGAACATGAAACCAACAATGAGGTGCAACATGGAGTTCCTTGTGGATTTTATAGTTAAATAACTTGATAGGATCCATCCTTAGTCCAGACCAAAACCAACCACATTTAGTGACTTCACATCAACATCCTAAGAGCATTCCATCCTTTGAGACATAAGAGTGCTCCCACAAAAAAACCACTGTTCCTTATTAGAGAAGAAAAGAGAAGTAGGAAGCTAGGAAGGGCCTTAGTTAGAGGGGACCTTTAGGCATGGGTACATGTCTTTCTAGTTCCATAACTAGTGCTTGCAGCCCATATATTCTATCTAAGGAGTGTGCTTTAAATTTCCATTATTTTTTGTGTGTGTTTTTGAAATGGGAACCACACCATGCAAAGACACAGGCATTTATTTTGTCCAAGGGGTGTATTTTGAATCCTCATTGTTTTTTTTTTGTGAGAACCACATCACGTAAAGACACAAGCATTTATTTTGTCCAAGGGGTGTGCTTTGAATCCTCATTGTTTTTTTTATGAGAACCACGCATTGCAAGGACTTATTCAACTTCTTTTTATTGGTGGACATCGAATGGTAAGAAATTCATANTTGCATGAAAAAGAAGCCATGTCCTAATCATCTGTAATGAAATTCAAAGCTAGAAACCATACACTAATAATCAAATAACAAAAGTAGTACATACCACCATCAAGCAACACAGTACCAATGTACCTAGCACTTATTAACAAAAATTTAAAAAATCACACCAAATAAGAGAAAATATAAAAGAAAGTGTAAAATATCCAAGAATAGCAAATGTATTAACAATGGTGTAAAACAAAAATTAGAAAATATTAATAACATAAAAACAAAAAGATGTAGAATAAAGAAAGGGTAAAACAAAAAGTTGTAAAATAAAAAATATGTAAAACAAAAAATAAGTGAAAATTACTTATTAGTTTTCAAAGATATATGCATCTAAGCTCTTTATTTGGTCCATTTTCTTAAGTCTAGACCTAATAAGTAGATCCATTGTGTTCATGCATCTTTGAAACAATCTTAAAATCTCATTTTTAAGCCACTAGGTGTCTTTTGGTTTAGTGGCTACTACATAGACTAGTCTTTGTTCACACACTTGTTCCTTAGATTTGTTGTGGGTTGTGTTAAGATTTTGAATTTCAAGCCCATAGTTGCATCCTTTACTATTAGTAGTGATGCATGGATTCTACTATCTCTCCATAATGATAGGTTCATCATTTATGTCTTGTGTTGGAGTGGTGGTGGTTGTTGGCTTTTGTGTAGGGTTAGAGAACATTGGTTGTGAAAAGGAAGGCATTGCACTAGATTGGCATTATGCTGGCTCAAATGATGTGTTGGGTCCATGCATGGTTTGCTTCAACTTACAACCTTTTCATCAGAAGGAACATTTCCTACATTGCAGTTGAGACCCATTGGTATCAACATGTTTATGCACATTCATAGCATAAGTGACATCTATTTGTTGATATTGTGATGTTGAACCTTCATGTGTTGCTAGCAGTGGCATGTGAGTATGAGAATATTGAGGATATGCCAAAGGATGAGAGGTGTGAGGCAGCAACCTCATATAAGATGTTGCAGGATGTTGATATTTGGGAGAGTGGTAGTAGTGATTTGAGGTAGAGGGAGTAGAACCAATTAGGAAAATAGAGAGGGAATAGAACCAATTAGGAAAATAGAGTGTTGAACATAATATCCATGTAGGTTTATGATGAGACGCGATATGCACAAGCCACGATATTGCGTACGCGATATCGTGGCCGCCACAATATCGCATCCCTTGCGATATCACATACGTGATATCGCGGTCCGTCACCAAATCTATAAATAAGAGGCGGCACTTCCCTCATTAGGAATCATAGGTGTAAAGTAGCGAAGCTCTAGCAGATTGATCACCCTAGAGATAGAATATTTTCCATGTGCCCATAGTAGGAGTCCCCCAAGTGAACGGTTCTTTATTCGAGCAGCTTTGTACCTGAATGCAAGTTGTGTATAGCAATAAAGATGAGCTTTGTGGATAAACCTTGCAGTACATGGATAGGTTTAATTAATGATTATTTATTACTTTCCTAGTAATGTGGCATGAGTATGACTTGGTTATGAGCATTGACGAACGTGTACGGCTAGCCAAGGAATCGGCTACTCATCGTGATTAGATTCTCTCACCCTTACCTCCTAGAACATGGG